>JAJJWW010010620.1:0-242497 GCA_023531295.1 Papaver armeniacum | reverse complement strand
AAATTTTGACACGCTAGTAGCCAAGTGGTCAGCCGGAAAGTGACACGGAACACACCATCGAACATGGCGCAGGTCTACAGTGTAAGTATGTTCTATAGACACGCCAAACCAAAAAGGCGATGGGGAAATTCTATATTTCCATGGCTAGCGCTACTGCATTCAGTGCAATAGCCAAGCAGCTCTTCAGAACCCTACAGACGTTCTTCTTGTATTGAGGTGAAGTTCTTTGCAATGATCACCGGAAGTTCTTCTATATCACCCAAGTACGCTTACTTTAGGTGGTGCATGGCGGCTTCGTTAATTTTGGTGCTGCACAATAGAAGGTAAAGGAACCTCATTAGTTATGGGTAAAGAAATATAAGAAATATTACCGTTTTGCTTCTTGTAGTCTTTGTTAATGCACCACACATCTCCACTAGTTCTTTGTCTAAGTCAACGTCAGTTCGGCTGCGTGAATGTCCAAATCGATCCCCTGTTACGTAACACAACTCCAAGTTCATCTTCATTGCTCAAATAAAATATTTATTCTTCAAACATCTATAGAAAAAGCGGAGTGCACATCACTAGAGGATAACGCATAGCCTCAAATATGTTGAAGCCCGAATGATCTCTTTATCAAATTCCATAGTGAATGAACCACTTATGATATCAATCTTAGGTGCTGATCTTCAATGAATGGTCTCCCAGAAGTAACGAAGTAGATGAACAATTATCATTGTGCATATCCACAATGTAGAAATCAGCGAGGAAAGATTAAGCAGTTTCACTAACACATCCTCCATGACTCCCTTAGGATATATATTGGACTTGTTAGCCAAGCGGAATAATAATCTCTACCTCTTTTAAAGGTCCAAGATTCAAGAATCATAAACATAGGATGACGTAACACTTATAAGACTCCAAATCAAGCAAAAGCAGGCTCAAACGAAGTCGGTTACCAATGGTAACATGAACTTTGTAGGCATCTTCTTTAGTAACATATTTGTGAACCCCTTTTAAGCCCACCTTAGTAATCTCATTAGAAATCAACTTATCCTTCCTTGTACACAAATCCTTTAAGGTACGGTTGATGGCCTCAATAAATGGAATGTTGATGTGTATCTTGCTGAAAATATCCATGATCTCCTTATCTTGAGCTTGCTTCTTTGACTTGGCAAAGCGACTGGGAAAGGGAGGTGGTATGGTAAAAGTGGGAACCGTGTCCTTAGTTTGAGCCGTTTGAAGTTGGCTTTTTTCTTGGGACGGTTTCCTCTTCTACTTCCTTTTCGATATTGTTACTAACCTCTTTTTGTTGATGTGGCTCTTGGGTTGTCTCACACTTCTTAGCCATTGAGGCGCATTAATGTGCTCTCTTGGATTCACAAAAGTTGTGATGGGAGTGTTGTATTATGTAGTGGCGAGGATTTCCCCACTACCACCCCCTTACTTCGATTTTTGTAATTAATCCGTTGAAAGATGTAAGATCAAGAATATTTATTGATTGAATCCATGAATTGTTTACACAAGGAAATAGAATTACACTTAGAAGTTAATACACTCTTAAACTTTCTCTCTCCTAATGACTTGCCCAACAATTCCAAAAGATCTCTCCTTTAGAGACTCACTAGCCCTTTATATAGGGTAATACATAGTGGATGACAGCTAAGCTACCCTTTATTTTTCGGGAATGTCTCGCGAAGTGTCCCTTGAATGCAAACATTCACTCTCATGACCTTCTTAACCCTGCTTGAGGATCTCTCATCTTCTTTATGTTTTGCCTGTCGTTATTCTTTGCGTCGTTTATTTTAGCTCCCTGCGACTCCCTCGCGACACCGTTGTTTATTAATCCCGCGAGCCTTGTATGTTGCGATATTATGATCCTACATTGTAGACGCATGATCCTTCATAAGATTCATATCTTTTGCCAATTTCCCAATCTGAGTATGCAAATCTTTAACGGCACCATCGTTCTTTTGTTGATTTTTTCAATACTGTTTCCTTGAAACCCTCATAGAAGAAGCAAAACTACTCATAGTTTGCAAGATGCTATTGAGCTTATCCTCTATAGATGAATCTTTATTATTCTTGATCTTTGTTGTGGTTTGCTTTGGCCCATTGTTGAAAACCACCATTTGTCTTTACTTGTGGATTAGGAGGCTGCCAGAAGCTTGCTTGTTAGCATAGCGAAATTAGGATGATCTTTCCAACCAGGATTATAAGTATTAGAATATGGATCATAAGCTGGGCCCCTCGATTAAGAAATATAGCATTTACCTCAAACTTCATCTTCATATAAAGGAATGATCCTTTGTCATCCTTTGTACTACCTTCTCTATGTTGTTGTTCATTTGTTGCTACGATTGTGAAGTTTCTTCCCATATGCACTAACTCTTACATTTGAGTTATTTCTGGTGTAAAATTTTTGGCATTCGAAGCCATACTCTCAATCAAGCTGTTTGCATGTGAGATTGTCTTCTCGATGGTGAACCACCGGAAGAGGCTGCATCGATCAAATCCGTTACTCACAGAAGTAATCCTTCGTAGAAATATTGAATGATGAGTGTTGGAGATATGTTGTGTGAGGAGAGCTTCTAAACTACACCAACATTTTGTACCTATCCCAATATTCATAAAGAGATTCCCCATTAATCTTGAAGAATACCACTAATCTCTTTACGAACAAAGGATGCGCTTAAAACGGAAAATACTTCTCTAAAAAATAGCTTTTCATCTCAAAAGCCCATGTTTTTTATTCCTGGAGGAAGGTAATACAACCATTCTTAAATGAATCTATTAAAGAGAATTGGAAGGCTTGCTGACATTTTCCGTATCCTTGTCTTCGGTACTCTTGCCTAAGACTTGTCATCTTTGTTGGGGGTGTGGAGTAGCCCGATTAGATCCTCACTGGAAGTCCCTTGAACTTTGGTAGATGATGATAGATTCACCCAATCCTTGGATTAGTGATTGTAATACGGTGGTGTCGAATCTAAGCATGGAGATGTCAACTCTCATGACTTCTTCTCCTTAGGCGAGGAGGTGGGTTTTATCGTCATTCACCATTGTTTGATGTAGAAGATTCTTCTTGTTGCGTTCTTGACGTGCTTGTAGCATCGTTCCTCTACGAGTTTGAATATCGCACCTCTTGGTATTCCCAGTCTTTCGGTGCCGAGAGATTAAGTACACGAAACCACAAATCTAGAAAACAAAAATTAAAAACTAACAAGAAATTCTAAAAATAATAATCAAACTAAAACAAATAATAACTAAAAACTCTTGAACTGCTCCGACTAGCGGCGCTGAAATTTGATAATTTATCTTAAAGTCATGTCAAATTAATAATCTTATTTCTACACAATGCTTGGTAATATAATGGAAGTAAGGATCGTTCTTGTAATCAATAGAGAGAGATATGATCGAGGAATCCTTCTTCGTTAATAAACTTTCAATGAGTTATTATAGTTGCCTACTCAGTAAGTTAATCATAGATTATCACCCAGGTGGAATAACATCTAGATCAGTGATATCCCACAAATTCCTTATATCCTTTGGATACGGAAGTTCCTATACGATTCTATTCACCCAAACCACTATTAGTAGATCATTGTTTGTAGGTGAAAGCGTTTTGCTGATTTTGGTAATTTTGGGTGTGTGGATAAGCGAGAATCTAAACCACTACTTTTGATTAGAGATCATCTGTACAAATCTGACCTAAACCAAAAAATGGTCGTTTAGACTTGCTCCGATCACAAAGTGAAGGAGAAGGGTTGGTCTTAGGGAGGGGAGGCGAAGAGAGTGTTGAGACCCGAATGGTTAATCGAAGATGTGTCTTGTTTTATGACTTATATCGGAAAGTGGGCGGCTTTGCGAGTGAAAAGCTATCAGTTCTTGGTGATTTTACGGATACTATGTTGTCACGAGCCAAAACCTTGTTTGGTGCAAATAGGTGAAGCCTATTTGTCTACAAGTCATATTAAACGTACCCTGGTCTCGTAGGAAGTGGAAATGATTGAGTGGTGGAAGAATGGAGTAACGTTATAACCGCCGAGAAACCCATGCTTCCATGATGAAGGAAGTGGATCCGTTTACACCGTTACTTTTTGCCGCCATTAATTGTCCTACTTCATGACACTTTCTATAACGGGCGTATTGCATGACGTACGTTTAAACCGCTGCACCAATACCCCGATGATTATCCCCAAGTTTGTGACATATTTGATGTCTCGAGTGTTTTCATGGAAAACATGTAGCATTTTTACGTGTGGAAAGTTAAAATCAAGAGGCTTCCCGTAGGAAAATAACATGTGATGACTATTAGGCTCATCTTGGCCGGTCTGCTCTGAAACTTGCCACAAGTCTCATTAGTTCTAAGCGAACTTCGATGGCTAAGATCACATCTCATGAGGAAGGGTAGCCGTTGATTATGGCTACCTTGTGTTGGCGCCTGATAATGGCGTAGTGGCAATCTGGCATGGATAGCATGGATGGCATAGCTCGTGCATGCCAGTGGTACGGTGGTGTAGGTGGCGCCTGGCGTAGCCATGGCCACTAGATTTAAGCGATTGGTCGCCCGGCTTGCCACAAGTCTACCGGGTTCGGGGCAAACTTGGATGGCCGAGATTGTAATCTCATGAGGAAGAGTAGTCGTTGATTATGGCCACATTATGTTGTACACAGTTAATGGCATAACGGCATAGCTGCGGTGTAGTGGCATGCGCCTACGGCATGGTGACATAGCCGTGCATTGTGGCATGGCCAAGGCTAGGATTTGTACCGTGGCCGATATGGCTAAGGCTAGGATTTGGCGCAAGTAGCCAAAGTTAGGGCTTGGCTAGCATGGCAAGGCTGGGATTTGAGCGCAAATGAGTTGGGCTTGGTGGCATGCCCAAGGCTAGGATTTGGCGTCGTGGCCAAAGTTGGGGCTTGGCTACGTGGCCAAGCTAGGATTTGGCGCGTGGCCAAAGTTAGGGCTTGGCGGCATGGCGGCTAAAGCGTGAGAAGTTAGGAGAAGCAGCGGCGTGGCCAAGGCTGGGATTTGGAATAAAGTTAGGGCTTGGCGGCGTGGCCTAAAGTGGCTCGTGGCATGTTGTGGACAATGACCAAAAATTAGGGTTTCAATTAAAAAGTCTTTGTTTCGATCAAAAATCTAATTGGAGGTCCAGGATTATGGCGTGGCCCACGAATATAAAGTGGATTAGCCTCGTGGTGGTGTCATTTGTGGCACATAGGCATGGCATGGCATGTTGGCATGTTGCTGCGACAGTGGCATGTTGGCATGCCGATTAATATGTTGTTTTGCGGCGGGCGCGTTTGGCTTGCCGATTCTTGTAATTGGTGCGGCGAGGTGTGTTTGGCCTTAATGTATGGTGGCGGTTTAGAGCGACTTGATTGGTGAAGAAAAGGTCCCAAACATAAGGCGCGGCGCACCCATAGTGCTCGTGGCGCATTTTAAAGTGACCTCGATTGGTCGGTAGGAAAGAGAGGGTCCGGCGAAGCATGGGCGTGGATACACTTCTGGTGTGAGTGTGGCGAAGCTTTAAGCCGACTGATTGGTCGATGAGAAACGGGGCCGGCAGGAGCATGGTCCCTAGCCACAACTCATTGGAGCATGGCAGGTTTAAAGCGACATGATTGGTCGACAAAGGAGTAAGGGTCGGTTTGGGTAGCATGGGGCGTGTCCAAGTGGCGCTAGGTTGGGGCCTATGACATGCCACGCTCCCTCATTTTGCTCTACTCCGCGGCTTTGTTTATTCTTCTTCGATTGAGTATTTGTGCAAGGGCCTTAACCTTGGTACTTGGAGGTGCAATGCACTACTGGCGCGATTGAACACAACCGTCATGCCATACCAATATTAAGGGATTACGCCAGGGAACATAAGCACAAAAAAGTACTCGGCAGGCCCGGCATTTGTGAGTAATGCACCTAGGAGCTTATATACTCATTAGGCTCTATACTAGTGAACAATTCATCCGGGAGCTTGAGTTTCGATATAATATGAAGAGAGGCATAGCTACTAAATCGATTTTGATATATACTCCAAATTCCTATGAATATAGATATATCAATGTCTACTACATCTGATGCCGGGTCAGGGTAGATAGACTTTTACAAATTTATTACGAGCTAAAAACCACCATCAACATTAAGTCGTCCCCTTCTTAGCTCGTAACAGTGGCATTGTTGCGGGGTAAGCATGAGATGGTGACAAACAAGGATAAAAATCAAAAGTGCAAGTCATGAAGAGATTGCCAGGGAGAATTTGGCTAACCTTTGGCAGGAGGCATGAAGAATCTTGTGGGACTTTGCGTAACTCTGGCTTGGCCATAGGGTCTTTGATAGAGATAGCGCGCAACTTGGTCGTGGATCGGGCCAATGGCGCTGCCGCAGGCTGGGGTCACGGAACGTTATGGAGAATGCGCTTGGCTTCAGTCCATGGAATGGTGGAAATGGATTCAGTCTAATGGTGGAAACACGGAATGGTGAAATGGTGGACATCTTTGGTCGCGGGATGGTGGAAATGGCGATCCGCTGGGATGGTGGAGCAGCTTCGATCCATGGAATGGTGGAACTTTGGCTCCAAATGGGATGGTGGAAACTTACCTGATCCATGGGATGGTGGAAATGGACTCAGCTCCATGGAATGGTGGAAACTAGATTCAGTTCGAGTGGAATGGTGGAAACTTGCTTCAATCCATGGGATGGTGGAAACCAGCTTCAAATTCATGGAATGGTGGAAACTGCCTATCCATGGGATGGTGAAACTCGCTTCAGTCCCGGGAATGGTGAAAAATATGGCGCTGGAACTTCGGCTACCAAACGGTGTTGAAGGCGCTAGAACTTAGGGCTACCAAATGGTGATGGTGGCGCTGGAACTTTGGCTACCAAATGGTGACGTTGGCTAACTTAAAAATGGTGATGGTGGCGCTAACTTTAGCTGCAAATGGTGATGGTGGCGTTGATGGCTTCATTCGTGGAACGGTGGAAATGGCACTTGTAAGGCTTCTGGTTGGATCACGGAATGCTGGAAATTTGGCTAACTGACCATAGAGTGCTTGAGCCATGGAGAGTTGGCTTGACTACAGGTTTGGAGCCATGGAGAGTTGGCTTGACCACGGAATCCGGATCCATGGAGCGTTGTAGGTTGAGCGACTGGTGTTCCTCGCGTTGGCGCGCTGCTGGTTCGGTCATGGAGCGGAGATATTGGCACACTACTTGTTCGACTATGGAGCATGAGTGTGATGCGCCTAGTCATCTTTTCCCGTTCATGGAGCAATAAGGAATCTTTATTCTGTTCAAACTCTAGAAACTGCATTCGTATGAAAAGGGGTATCGACCATCTTCTGTTTTTGTTGTTCATCCGGCTTCGTGCTTTCATCTGCAGCATCTGGCTCCTCTTCGTCATTCGTTAGCGGTGGTAGAGCGAGCATTAATGGCAATCAAAACAATCTCCAATAGTTATAATCAACAACAAGGCAAGCCAGGAGAACTCAAGGTAGGTTCTCTCGCATGTATCCACCCAACAGTACCATCGATCTTCTCCAGAATGTGTAATAAGGTTCTGACTCCAGAAGAACGAGTATCTAACCTCTCCAGTGAATTTCAAAATTTACCAAACTCCATTGCGCTCTTGGGATGGATGGATGAAATAATGTCAGGGCTAATCTTGGAGATTGTGGTTGCGTTGTTGGTTCATCCTTGACTTTAGGTTATTTGGTACTTAGAATTTCTGATTGCGATGATGATATGTTGTGGATGCTTGTATGGTCGAAATCTTCCGGAGCCATTGGGTGAAATAAATGAGTTGAGAGACGTTCTGTTTCCGATGTGTTGCTATCAAGTCTTTAAGGACTTCATTCCAAGCGACATCCTTTGAACCATCTTCTGAATTTTGGACTATTGCATGGAACGGGATGTGGTGAGCAGTCCTCAATTATACTTCTGTTAGATACGATGGCATGGCCGGATATGTGAATGTATCTCTGTGGCTTTCTTTTTGGGGTCTTTGATGGTTGTCGGGATGGACTCCGGGATGAGCAACTCAGTCGCATTCTCTTTAGTTTATGAAGTTGTTTTTCTCCGAGCAGGGCTTGGGATCCACCGCGGCCTCGTAAAGTGTTACAGGCACCTTCTATACAGAGAGGTGATGATATTCTTATTCTACACCCTTGAAGAGTAGATGACCTTGTCGTGGTTATGACCTTTTGGTTGACCGTGTCCTTTGAGCTTTGACAGTGAAGGAATTCCGTGTAGAGCCTCAGTCCCCAAGTGTGGTTTACATGTTTCTATCTGGTATGGTCGGTGGGTTGACCATGATAAAGATATCGCCGTCTTGCATCTACACTGGTGACTTTGTAGTAATTTTTGCTATGGTGAAGCTCTGGATGGTATCAACAAACGAGTGAGAAACTTTCCACGACCACGAGCTTTTTTGGCGGTATGGATCAAAATGTGGCCACGACTACAAACCCCCGGTTGGCTGCGATCATGGTCCTCGACAGGGAGTGTGGCGGCTACGACACGATACTTGGAAGGAAGGCGTGGCTGCTAGGCACAATCCTTGGCAAGGAGGAGTGGAGGCTACAGGGGAAAATGTTACGACTTCGGGAGCGAACGTTGAAGCAGAGCGACTTCTGGAGAAAAACGTTGAAGAGGATCCTTCTGAGTTGTGTCCATGTCCGTATGAGTTTTGGCAAGAACTTCATGTCTCTCCATTAAATATATAATGGTAATGAGAAGGTTGGTTTCTTCTGGCTTCTCCAATCTCTCGTCCTGACAAAGAAGTGGTGACAGCTCTGGTGATGATTGGAGGCGGTCATACTCGAAGAAATATTAGGAGTAGCGGGCCTGGCTCGTGTAATAAGAGGCATCATGTCGAGAGGATGCTTAGGTGCCGCTTGTGTTAGTGATAGAGGATGTAACGCCATGGGACGTGCTGGCTTCACTTTACGGATGGTACATTGGTGTTGGCCATTACCTTTTTTTTCGTCTAATACGGCCACATACTATTCGCTTAGGTCTCTCCACGAAACCGAATTTTTAGGTTGCAATTCGAGTTTATTGTGTGACGCAATCCCCGGCCGCGAGAAGTCCCCAATCGTCATTTATTGTTTGTGTAACATCTTTATGCCGATCTGCAAAAAGATGGAGGATCTCAGTCCACGGCGCAATTCCCCGAATCTATATTTTCTTGGGTGACGCTGCGTTTGAGCATTGCATTCACTCGGTAGGATGATTGACGAACCTATGGTAATGGCAATACTTGGGATTTTCCATTTGTTCTTCAGTTGGTAGGCGCCTAATAGGAGGTAGTTTGATGGCATCGTCTTGAATCCATACTTCTAGGAGTTCGATTACTTTCTCGATCGGGAACGGGAAGTTTGGAGCAACATATCCAGTTTCTTGTTGTTGCACATGAACCTTAGCCGCGACCTTCTGGGGTGAAGCCATATGATGCGCTGGTGCCACACGTTTGGGTTGTTGTTCCACTGCTAGAGTTTTTCTCTTTCTTCCCTCATTAGTTAGACTTTGCTAGTCCTCGAGCAAATCAAACTAAAAACTCACAACTTCAAAGCGTTCAAGCGTCCCAATCATCCAAAGAGTTGAGGACATAGAGTTTCGCATGCTAGTAATAAGAAGTTAGAAATACTAAAGAACATATTCTCATTCTTAAATGTTGAGTGAGAAATAACCACACCATAATGAGAGAAAGCGTGTTTGAGAAACGATCAATAAGCATTTCGCCTCGACTTCACTCACCAAAAGGATTTTATGATAATTGCACTCAAAAAGACGGACTTTTTATGGGTCACACATGTGTGCAGGTAGGAATGAAGACAGAATTCCTGCAACACGTTGAATGATGGGAAGGATAACTTCCAAAATTTTGAAAAACCCACATCTTTTAATATTTTGAAAAACCATTTTTCTGACGATCTCTACGAAAGGAAATCAACCATTATTATCGAGGATGAGATTACTTACTCACCTTCACATCCGATCGCCAATTATGATAACACCACTCTCCGGCATCCAATAGAAACGTCTTTATCTTCTTCGTCTTCGGTTTCAACTATTGATGATAAACCCTTGAATTTCATAAATCCTTAACAATTTGTAACTCTTTTTACCTTAAAATCCTTGCCGCTTGAAACTTTCTTATAAATTTTCCTTCCCCACGGCTCATTAAAAATAATAACAAATATTTCTCTTGTTTTTCTCTCTTTTTTTTTTTTTTTTTTTTCTTCTTTTTTAAAACAAGAGAAATTAAATACAAAATAAACCATGGCCGTGAAAGAAGTATTTTACCGCTTGATTCTTCACAACTTGTATCGTCTTGAAATCATAAACTTCAAAAATTCTCACCTTTTAATTTTCTTAGCTTTATGAATAAGTCTTCATACTTGGATATAAAATTACCTCATTATATTGTAAGTCTTCAACATATATGTAAAAATCAAGCTCTTTGTATGTTGGTTTACTTGAATTTGAAATTTGCTCTTTTTCTCATTCCGTTGCTTATAAACCTTAAACTTTTCAACTTTCCTTGTAGATTTTGGTGTCGCTCCTTGTTGATGATGAATGTGTTTCTATGGATCCGTTGTTGTCGAGAGAGAATGGTGCTAACTGCAAATCTAACTACAAGAAGGAAGCTTTCATCCATGGACGTCACCCTCATGATTGACAAAATTAGCACTCAAGAGAGTAGTGATTCTATTGGTGGGAGGTTGGGTAGCTCACCATTCTACCCGAATTTACGTACGGTGACACACACTCAAAAGAAGCTCTTTAGTAGATGGAAAATTTCTGGTCGGTGCCTCACATGATATGAATACGGGTAGTCTCCACTAATGATTGATCGGCAACTCTAATAACGCATTTCTCCTGCACCAAATTCGCATCACCATGCATGATTAAATCCATTATTTAACACTCAAACAAACAAGAAATCCGAATGTAGTCCTCTAACATTTCCAAGTTCAATTATATCGGTCAAAATCTCTATGTAAACATACCTAGAAATATGCTAGGGACTCTAAAATCTTTAAAAGTTGGAATTTTTAAGTAAAATTTTTTTTTTTTTTTCATTTTTTTGTAATTTTTGTTTAAAAACATGTTAACCACTCCCCCACACTTAAACCTTACATTGTCCTCAATGTAATTGAATCCTCCTAGTAAAGTCAAGGTGGGAAATTTTAACATGATAAGAAATAAGAAAAAGAAATAACAAAAAGCAAAAGGATAAGAAATACAAAACCGATGGGTTTGCCTCCCATTAAGCGCTTTTTTAAAGTCGACGTCCCGACTTAGCTCTTACAAGATTCATTAGCCGGATCAATCTCTTTCACGGGAAAACATGATGTCACATCACTAGGGTATCGCTTTGTCTCAAAGATATTGAAGTGAATGAGTGTACCATCAAACTCCATAGTCAAGGTGCCATTTTGGACATCAATCTTTGTTCCGGGGTGCTCAGAATGGTCTACCCAATAACAAAGGTGTAGACTTGGAAGAATTCTCATCATTCATGTCTAAGACATAGAAATCGGCCGGAAATACAAGCTCATTAACCTGCACCAAAACATTCTCAACAATCCCTTTCGGGTAAACATTAGATCGGTTAGCAAGTTCAAGAACTACCCCGGTTTCCTTAAGAGGACCGAGATTCAAAGAATCATAAATCGAGGAAGGCATAACATTAACCGATGCTCCCAAATCTAACAAAGCTCGAGTAAACCTTGTTTTACCAATTGTGCAAGGTATATTGAAACTACCGGGGTCCTTTAATTTTGGTGGGAGTTTCTTGAGAATAAACGCAAGCATTCTCCCCCACACTCACGACTTCATTCCCTTTTAACCTTTTTCTTCTTCATGCACAACTCCTTTAAGAACTTTGCACAACGAGGAATTTGACGAAGAGCTTCTATGAGTGGAATATTGACTTGTACTTTCTTAAAGATCTCCCAAATATCCATGTATTCCAAGTCTCTCTTCGATTTAGCAAATCGGCTGAGGCAGGGGGTGGAGTTGTGAAAGTAGGAACCGTCTCCTCCGGGTTGGTTGGTTGGAGATGTTTTCTCCTTTGGTGTGGTTTCAATTTCCTCTTTCTCATCATACACCTTATCTTGTTGATTTGGTTGCTCCACTTGTTTCCCACTCCTCAAGGTAATCGCATTAACGCTCTCTCTTGGATTAACAATTGGTTGTGAAGGAAGTTTTGTGGACTCTTGCGCTTTTAATAAGTTCACATCGGTTGCTAATTGCCCCACTTGAATTTGTAACTCCTTGATTGCCGAATCGGTCTTTTGTTGGTGTTGTTGGCTTTGTTGGAACATAGAAGTAAGACCTTGCATACCTTGCATTAACGCATTGAGCTTGTCATCATTCAAAGAATCACGCTCCTTGACTTGTTGTGGTTGGAATTGTTGTTGAGGTTGAAAGCGTGATTGTTGAAAATCACCTTATTGCTGCATATGGATTAGGAACACTTGCCGCTTGCTTATTTGCATAGCTAAAGTTAGGATGATCCTTCCACCCGGGATTGTAGGTATTGGAGTATGGATCGTACCTTGGCCTTTGATTTGGATATAAAGCATTCACTTGTTCGGTCTCACCATCCGGAATAATTACCGCGGCCATCCTTTGAATCATGGTCTCCATGTTACTCATCCTTTGATCAAGATATGATGAAGAATCACTAACTTCATGCACTCGCCTAACCATTGGTTCATCCCTTGTATAGAATTGTTGCGAGTTTGCCGCCATACTTTCAATCAACTCGGTAGCTTGGGCCACCGTCTTGTTCATTAGTGCACCACCACCCGCGCGTCAAGAAGAGACCTATCACTTGGGTGGAGAGCTTCATAGAAGTATTGGAGTATCATAACATCACTAAATTGATGGTGTGACAGCTTGCCACCAACCTCTTGTATCCGCTCCCAACATTCATACAATGATTCTCCCACTTGTTGTTTCAATCCACAAATCTCCTTGCGAATTTGAGTAGCTTTGGATGCGGGAAAATATCTCTCGAGGAAAAGTTTCTTCATCCCATTCCATGTTGTGATACTTAGGAAGGCAAATAATATAACCATTCCTTAGCATTGCCCGCCAAAAAACGGGAAAGCTTTCAACAATGCTCCGTCCGCATTAGTCTCCGGTGGAAGCATGGACATAACTATGGCATAGAAGTCCATAAGATGTTTGTTTGGGTCCTCATTCACCATGCCATGGAACTTTGGTAACTCTAATCAACCCCGGCTTGATCTCGAAGGTTGAGTTAGTTTGGATACACCATTGTTGTGTGTCAAGCCTGTGAGAAGCTAGGTCCTTTAGAATCCGGTAGCGGCGCCAAAATTTGATGCGTGTCGTAGGTGCAATCAAATTAATCAATATTTCCACTCAATTAAAAATAATATAATGGAAGTCAAGTTCGTTCCCCACGAGGAGCAAGAGATCTTAGTTGTAAAAGTTGTCACGAAAGGGGGTGTAAAAATCAAAAGAAAATAAACAAAGCAATTAAAATTGAAAGTTGAAAACAATAAGAGACAAGACCAAGGAATCCTTCTTCGTTACGAAACAATGAATCAAGTTATGTTCTATTCTACTTGTTATTAGTCACAAATTATCACCAACCGTAGGTAAAGCGACTAGCTCGTGCTAAACCCCTAAATCCCTTGTATCCTAGGACACGGAAGTTCTCGACTTCCCCGGATTCTATTTACCAAACCACCTAGTAGTAGCTCACTCTAGATGTAATTTAAATAAACGCATTAAGATTTATGAACTTATTAGGTTAATATTAGTAGTTAGACTCTTAGATCAAGGTCTACTTGCTAACGTTGTTTCTACACACAATTGCTCCACGGAATCCCTCCATGAGGTCTTGTGTTTGCTACTTATGTAAAGAGTCAAGAAACGATTACTTATCTCTAATTTTCACTAGATTTAGATCAAATTAACAAATCAATTTAGCGTGCACTCCAAACAATCTATCAATCAATCATGAATGTCTTTAAGATCATTCCTATTAGTAAAAACAAACGATAATTATGTGAAAAACTTCAAGATAGAATTGAAAACAAAAACTTAAATCATATGTTAAGAACTAGGAATTCATCCTCAATCAATAAGAAAATTAGCTACTCATGCTTTTGAAATTCACACAAAATAATAATTATTAAAAGAAGAATTTTCAAGTTCACACAAGTAATTAAAAGAAGAATCTTAGAAAAGCAAGCAAAAACACAAGTGTTGTGTGTGTAGAGGGTGTCTAGAAGTTGTAGAAAACTTCTCTATTTATAGGCTTCAATATTCTCCAAATCTTCCAAGTAGAATCCTTTTTCTTTTGCAATTCAATTTCCAAATCCAAGCTTTTCTCAACTCTTCCACCTTCTCTTTCCAAATTTGAGTCCAATTCTCCATCCATTCCTAGCCCAAGTCTTCACACCCATGAAAGAAGTCCATAGAAAATTCTGGAATTTTTGCTCGTAGGAAAATCGGGATTGTGGCGTGGGTCCGGCCGGAATAAGTCGCGCCGCAACAACACGAAAATTTCTCCGCCGAGAGAATATTCGAAACGGAATATTCCGCAGTCCTCCGTTGGGACTAACGGTCAAACGAGTCAAACTAACGGTCAGTCGTCGATCACCAGGTCAAAGAGAGGTGGAGTCGAAGCCACCGAGTTAGCTTCTAATTCAAGGCTGAGTGGTCTTAATCGGCTGAGTCACTGAGTCAACTCGGAGTCAACTAAGTCAGTTGACCCGAGTCAGTCCAGGCCAGAGCTGTTGCAACCAATGTAGTGCTTCCAGCCATCTTGGCTGAGTATCTTGCAGCCATCTTGGCTGTGCATTTTCTGTGTTTCTGTAGCTCAGTCACGGCCAAGATGGCCATCAATCTCTTCCAACACCATTTCAGCTCCCCTGCAACACTTCTGCACCATTCCTAGCATACCTCTCTATCACATCAACAGCAGCAGCTCAATCTCAGATTCATCTCCATGTTGCATTGCATCCGCCAGGCCTACCATTCTCGCTCACAACTTAAGCTGCAATCTCTACAACTCATTCATTTCAACCACCTGCTCTTCCCTGTACACAGCATCACCAGTCCACCTTCATAGTCTGTAGCTCATTTACTCAGCATCAGAGCCAAACATCACCTGCTTAAACTCCAGCTGCTACTTGAGTACCAGCTCAGGCTTTGCTCAAGCTTAGCACCTGACACCACCAACACAACTCGTGCCACTTGACCCATCAATTTGCATCCATGAATTCCACAAGTACCAGCTACCTCACTTGCATCAGCAGAACCCAGACCTGCAATTCCCAACAGCACCAGCACTGTTTACAATCCCAGGCCAGCACCACCTGCAATAAGTGTCACCACCAATATTCATAGCCTGCCTCAACATTGTCTCAGCTCCATTCAACTCCAGCTGATATTTCTTGT
Source organism: Papaver armeniacum (assembly GCA_023531295.1). Taxonomy (NCBI): domain Eukaryota; kingdom Viridiplantae; phylum Streptophyta; class Magnoliopsida; order Ranunculales; family Papaveraceae; genus Papaver; species Papaver armeniacum. The sequence continues at coordinate 227,073 of JAJJWW010010620.1, read as the reverse complement.
GACACTTACAAGCTCACCTGAACTGCAAACCTAAACATTCATCTAACAACAATCACTCAGTTCAGAGCAAACACATTCCTAGTTCCAGATTTGAACCAAACCATCAACTGAATCTCAATACCACCTCCACAAATCCACTGCAACTGCAGCTCTTGGCAAAACAAAATCATACATCACCACCTTCCGAGTGCAATACCCACTAGCTACGAAGTCCCACTAGGCTCGGTACCCATTTAATCACAGCAGCAATCCTTAGCAATCCCCGAAGAACAAATACCCGGTACCATCATATTCATCTTAATTGGATCCAACACAAACTACATCAACCAACCTTCTTCTCATAGCCCATCTCCATCACAGACTCATCAAATTGACAGAAACAACTTCATTCTTTCAATTATTGAAACCCTAGCTCCCAATTGCATCAGGTTCTTCTTCACTGCTCAACAATAACAACCCCATTGCCACTGACCCATTCAACCAACTAACGCAGCTTCTTGCAATTCCACTCGGCAGTGGCTCAATCCACGGACTCCTTTTCACCGAGCTTCAACGGCGCCTTTAACACCTCAATCACTGAAATTTCAACCCCAAATTTGCAGCAGGTCTTTCTCCTTCTTCCCAGATTCGAACCCGTTTTAACAACCCAGTTCCTTCAATTCCTCTACCATTTGCTCTTGCTCTTCTCGTGCCCATCAGTTCTTCAAGACAAATCCAGGAGCTCATCGATTTAACAATTCCCGAGATCCATTTACGGATTCAACAGCAGCACCAATCACCTCTCATAAAGTCTGTGTTGAACAACAACAGTGATTTCCATCTCGATCTTCCCTGGAATCTCGTTCTCGATCTCGGGATCACATCACCTCTACTTCTAGCCGCCTCTCGGGTGCCTCACATTTTCTCTTGATTTGGTGAAAATAAGAACTTCTCACGAAATATTGGTTTTGTTGTAAGAGATGTAAAAGGATATAACTACTCAAGTGAAATGGATAAGGGGTATCATGATACTTAAGACACCCCAAGATTAGGATAAGGGCCACCAATAAATCTCTTTGTATTGCCAGTCCTTGAACCGATGTGCAATTGTTGACTTTCTTACAACCTTCTCATACGGACCCGGAATGGCCTCGTTCTTTCGCCGATAGCTTCGCCTTTTTGCTCCAATTGGGATGATTTAAAACTTTTCCTCCGTGCGACTCCAGAGTACCTAATAACTCAAAAACACGCGTGAAGTACATAATTCACACGAAAAATAGCAAAGAAAGCATAAACAATAGATAATAAATAGGATGTATTCTACACCCTATCAATTAGCGATCGACTGGAGGTTGGATATTTTATTAGAAAGACGCATACTTTCACAACGTCTTTCCCGAGCTTCTTCATTCTCGAATGGTTCGGATCGATCGAGTAAACGCCGGATCACTTAGCAACCGGATGCAATATGGGAATTGATATTTTCCGGGGAAGGATGCACATAATGAAATCACCTTTTCAATGCGAGAACTTCGATGAGAACGTGACAAATCCACGTGTCTTCTTTACGATCTTGAGAGAAACATATTTTGATCTTCATGAGCGAGACGGGTTAGCTTGGTGGATACCTTTCCATTCGCGTGACCATAGGCTTCATCCTCTCACTAGGAGTAGGAATATGAATCTTGGAAAAAGGACTACCACCATCAGCATTGATCCAAAATGAATGGTTGATAGCGCTTCCCCGCAGAATGAATACGCGTTAGTTCCTTTGACGGTTGATCCATCGAACTTTCAAAAGCGTAAATACTGGTCTGCGTCTTGACAATAGTAGCTTGATTCTCGACAATATCATTCGGGATTTTCGTCAAATCATGAATAGTTGTTCAATATCGAGACTCCATAGACTCGACAATGGTTTTGAATGAAAAAACAGTTCGGGGATAACATGTGGAGTATTTTCGGTGCTAGGAGAAGTAAAATTGGGATTGAGGGTTTCCGAAGCATTCCTAAGATCAACCATCTTGAGAAATTTAGGAAATTAAAAATGGGTTTGAATTTGGCCTAAGACCAATTGAGATGAAAATGAAATTGGGAATTGAATTTATGAATGAAGAGATTTAATCTCCTTTTGTGGTCGCCAATTGTTTGTGGGTGAAAACTATTTCTGCTGATTTTGGTAATTTTGGGTGTGTGGATGAGAAACGAATCTAAACCCTAAACAATGCACTTCACGAGAGTACTTTTGATTCGAGAGATCAATCTGCACAATCCTGGCCTAAACCAAGAAATGGCCGTTCCAGGCTTGCTTCGGTCACAAAGTGAAGGAGAAGGTTGGTCTTAGGGAGGAAGTGAAGAGAGTGTTGAGACCGGAATGGTTAATTCTGAAGATGTGGCTTGTTTATGACTTGTATCGTAAGTGGAGCGGCTTGTAGAGATGAAAAGCTATCGGTTCTTATTGATTTCCGGATACTATGTTGTTCTACCAAAACTGTTGTTTGGTGGAAATAGGTGAATCCTATTTATACAAGATCTCGTAGGAAGTGGAAACGATTGAGTGGTGGAAGAATGGAGTAACGTATAACCGCCAGAAACCCATGCTTCTATGATGAAGGAAGTGGATCCGTTTACACCCGTTACTTCTTGCCGCCATTAATTGTCCTACTTCATGACACTTTCCTATAATGGGCGTATTGCACGCCGCACGTTGTAAACCTCCAGACCAATACCGATGGTATCCCCGGTTTGTGACATATTTGATGTCTCGAGTGTTTTTCAGTGGAAAACATGTAGCATTTTGATACGTGTGGCAAGTTAAAATCAAGAGGCTTTCCGTAGGAAAATAACATGTGATGCTATTAGGATTGTCTTGGCCAGTCGCCTAAAACTTGACACAAGTCTGTTAGTTCGGTGGAGAACTTAGATGGCGAGATCGCATCTCATGAGGAAGGGTAGTCGTTGATTATGGCTACCTTGTGTTGGCGCATGATAATGGCGCGAGTGGCATTTTTGGTGTACGCCGGTGGCAATGTGGCATGGGGCATGGCTCATGCATGTCGGTGGCACGGTGGTGTAAGCGACGCCTGGCGTAGCCATGGACACTATATTTAGGCAGTTGGTCGCCTAAAACTTGCCAGAAGTCTGTCAATTTAGTGGCGAACTTGGATGGTTGAGATTGCATCTTTTGAGGAAGGGTAGCCGTTGATTATGGCCACATTCTGTTGGCACATGTTAATGGCATAACGGCATAGCCGCGGCGTAGTGGCATGGGCCTACGACATGGTGGCATAGCAGCGTCTGTGGCGTTGTGGCATGGCCATGCATGTGGCTTGGCGGGGTGGCCAAGGCTAGGATTTGGCACCGTGGCCAAAGTAAGGGCTTGGCGACATGGCCAAGGATAGGATTTGGCGTCGTGGCCAAAGTTAGGCTTGCCTTTGCCAAGGGTAGGATTTGCGTGTGGCCAAAGTTAGGGCTTAAGCGGTGTGGCAAAGGCTAGGATTTTGCGTCGTGGCCAAAGTTAGGGCTTGGCGGTGTGGGCAAGGCTAGGATTTGGCGCCATGGCCAAAGTTAGGTCTTGGCGGCATGGCCAGGCTAAAGTGACTCGTGGCATGTTGTGGACTATGACTAAAAATTAGGTTTTCGGCTAAAAAGTCTTTGTTTCGATCACGAAATCCTAATTGGAGTCCGTTATGGCATTGGCCACGAATATAAAGTGGATTAGCACGTAGTGGTGTCATTTGTGGCACATTGGCATGTTACTTTCGGCAAAGTGGCATGTTGGCATGTTCTTTGCGGCAGTGGCATGTTGGTATGCCGATTTAATATGTTGTTTGCGGCGAAGCGCGTTTGGCTTACCGATTAGTATGGTGGCGTGGCGAGGTGTGTTTTGCCTTTAATGTATGATGGCGGGTTTAGAGCGACTTGATTGGTCAAGAAAAGGGGACGGCCAAACATAAGGCGCGGCCACACCTCTAGTGCTCGTGGCGCATTTTAAAGTGACCTGATTGGTCGGTAGGGAAAGAGAGGGGCCGGCCAAGCATGGGTGATGAGATCTCAATAATGTTGTAGTAAAAAGGTTCATTGAGACTTGTGAAAGCAATGGATTTTAGACTTATAAAACTTAAAAATAAAGAAAACTTAACACAAAATTGATTCAAGATATGAGAAAATAACCAAGACATTGATTCCACTATTACACATGAATAATTTATGGTGAATAACACAAAATTCTAATTATCTTTTTAAGTCCTTATTTCTTAATCCACAAATAATCATGCAAATTCCCAAAAATTAATTGTATCCCCTAAGCATAGATTATCTAAACAAAGTATAACCTATCTAATTGAATCACAACTAATGACGAAAATTATGCAAACAATTTAAAACTCTGCAAAAGCAGTGATTTAGTGAATTATAAATTATAAATTAGAGAAAATAAAATGGTTACCACTTATTCATGCGTAAATAGCTTCCTCATTGCCTTGGTTGTGGGAGAATTAGCTCATCATCATGTTGGAAACACGCTCAAAAATCATTATTAATGCTCAAAAATGGTTTACAAATGATGAACAAGGTAGAAAAAGATGAAAAGCTTTGATTTGTACGATTATAATTGTTACAAACAGGCCATTACGAGAACGATAAATGTAAAGTGTTGTTGTTCTTTGTAGTTTTAAGGCATCTCTGAACTACGACCCTCAGATGTGTCGTTGTCACTGTAGCGAAAACGACGGTCCTTCGTGCGTCTTATGTTCTTAGAGATCTCTTCAATGGCAGCAGCAGCATATCTCTGAAACTTGAATTTCTTTGCTCTCATTATCTCTCCCAACTCTCCCGTTCCCTTCTCGACTTGATGAGGCTCGTATTTATACTCACTAGACCCCCAAAATCTTGAGTTAATGCCAAAATATTTTGTTTTAAAGTCTTGATATTTTTATCTTCTTTCCTTCCTTGTAGAGATTTTATTTCCTTCTTGAACCGTCGATGATGTGTCGACACACTCCCAACGGGCTGAGATCACATTTAGTTAAAGAAAGACTCAGTCAATCCACACGCCATCCACCATAATTATCACAAAATACACGGGAAAACAAAGTTGAAAGCCCGATATTCTTGTGTCTCATGTTCCACGTAAACCTCCTTTCTTCTCGAGTCCAACTGAAGTACCAGCTCCGTTTTTCCTTAACAGGCCATTCCCAGTCCAAAGCCAAGCAATAAGTCCGTCTAAAACTCAATAGAACCCGATCCAGGAATTCATGAAACTGCACAAATATTTTCCCGCCAAAAGTTTATATTCAAATGGGGAAGATGGTGTCCCCCTAACCAGCCGTGGGGTGCGAATAGCACTGGGTTGCCCCTTAGCAATTGGGTTACCCCTTATCCAAAGTGGGAGTCAAGAATAGCAAATGTCCTCAGAGGGTGTTCCGAGCAACTTTTCGAGTTGAATTTTCCAACAATCTTTATTTCCAAAAATACCTACAAACACACAAAACACCATAATAAGGACAAAAACGAGTACTAACAATACTAAACATTGAGGACAAATTAGACACATAAATGCGTCTATCAAATACCCCCAAACTTATTATTTGCTAGTCCTCGAGCAAATTTATTATAGAAAATAAAATGACTACACTTAGCACGTGCAGCAAGCCGTTAAACTGCTAGGTGGCCCTAGCGGCAGAATGATGTCTCCGTAGGGTTTACCAGAGGTGTACCCACAAAACCTTTACTCTAGACCCTAGCTATCTACGCAGAACCTTGGAAGGCACTAAAGAATCTCCTTGGTTGGCATACAATATTGACTATAGGAGGAAGTACCCTGATGCGAAATTCCAATTGTTGTACACGAGTTTGCACTCAAGCATACTAAAATTCATATAAAGTGACGAGCTCTACTCGGATAGTTTAGGACATCATAAACCAGAGTCAACCAATCACATGGATAGATTAAGAAGATGGATGTAGAGAAAATCGTAGATGATGTTGACTAAGGTGAACCTATCTTAATGTACTTGAGATAATGGCCTCGACTAATATCAACACAAGCGGCATATACAAGGGAACCTCGGCGGGTGATAATCCTAACTCTAGATCAACACAACTGGCATATACAAGGGCACCAGTAGTCGACTTTATTGAATTTATTCTGGTTGGTCTGATGGTCTGGTCTCAATTTTTTTTTTTCGGTAACTCAGTCACTCTATTTCACCCTAGTAATGGTAAAAAGAAAAAAAGAAGTGATCAGGATTCTTTCGATGTTTCCATCACGAGGATATGGCGAAACTACCATGTTTTTTTTTTTTTTTTTTTTTTTTTTTTTTTTTTTTTTTTTTTAACACCTGAGCTCTGTGCTTTTATGAATAGACTCTTCTAGATGTTTCCATCTAATCAGATTGGTTCCTCAACTCCTACAACCAAGATGTTCCCATCCACTTAGATTAGTTAGTGCCAATCTTAATAAGCATAAATTTCTAGCCTCTGGAGTTTATTTATTGCAACTAAAAAGTTTCTCCCATACCCCCAAACTTAAATCTAACATTGTCCTCAATGTTCTAAAGATGAAATTAAAAACATGAACAAGAAGAAATTATTACCATTTGAAGCAAAAGACATAAGGAAAGATATTACCGTGTCGCAAGAATATTGGGTTACCTCCAAAGAAGTGCTAAGTTTAAAGTCTTCAGCCAGACAATGGAAGAGATTAGTACCTCGAAGAATCATATAGTAGCAGCCGGAATAACTGCGGGTCATTTGGATCAAAAAGTGCTAACCACAAGAAGAGGAAACTGCCACAGACCAGGAAGATATCCAACACACCCTTATATATTGTTTTGTTTAAGACAACTACATCTAGTTGTGGTTCGGGTTCGGAGCTCTATAAAAGGGTCTAAATAAAATGTTTTCATGGGTGGACTTCCTCAAAAGAAGGATTCTTAATATCAGGTTGTAGAGTCTGGAAATACTCAATTAAGAACTTAGAAGCACACAACAATAACCTGAATAACTGGGGATCCTCTAAGTCAATCAGACTTGACTCACACAGTTCACCACAGTGGTGGTCATTCTTAATCAAATGTGTCAACCCTAATCTCCTAAAGTAATTAGGTTTAGTCTTAAAACTTAATATTTGACACATCCCGAAACTTATACGTTCCCACAATTGGAAGGAAGGTTTTTGGTGGGAAAACAAAGTCAATCGTGGTACCATAGCTTGGGTTAACCACATCAACCAGAGGATGGGTTTCTAACAACTGAACTTCTTTATAGACACAACTAGGTTCAAGAAAAAGTGTATGAAGATAATCTTTTAAAATGGTTGAGGCACATATGTCAAGTCCCAAGTTAGGGACCTTTTTAAGAGTTAAGGCACTTGGAGAATGATAATCACCCCCAAACTTAGAGTTTTCGGTGTCTCTAGAAATACTAGTCACAACTTCCCTAATTTCAAGGTCATCTCGATTCTGAAAATGGTCAATTGATTCTTCTAAGTCGGGTACATCCTCACTCATCTCTACGAGTTCATTTTCTTTTTCTAAGTCTATTGTTTCTAAATCGCTATACTCAAAATATACTCGTTCTATAAACCATCATTGGCTTCGTAATCAAAAGGAAATACTACATCATCTAAAACGGGGTATCTCTAGTCAAATCCTCATCCTTTTGAATAGGTGAATAATTATTAAAATTATTTGGATTTGAACTAGAAATATTATCATCATTAAGCTCAATTGGAGTAACAAATTCCCGATCACTATGCCTCTTGATTTCAAATTCTTCATCAACACTATCCTCATCATAATCATCATTATAATAATATGAAAAATGGTTGAACCTCATCTAGACAAGTATTGTTACCAATTTTATCCTCGACATCTTGATTATGTAAATAATTATCCTCATTTTCAGAGAATACTATTGGAAACACTAAGATTATCTCGGCGAGTTCCGTTACGGGCCTCTAACAAAAGCTTTAATCGACTCATATGACTTCATTATGGTATCGTGACTCAACTCACATGACTTCCTTATTGTATCGTGACTCGACTCACATGACTTCCTTATTGAATCTAGGAAAGAAATTTCACTCGTTACATTGCTTTCGTCCATAACTAAGTTATTCATTTCTGTGAACTTACGTGTCGACTCGGCTAACTTACGTGTTGACTCTAGTAGAGAGGAATTTTGCTCGTGACCCAGGGTTGGCGTGTGGATAGTAATTGGGATCACCATGGTATGACCCATAACCTTCAAAAGTTTGGCGTTCCCAACCACTATTCACACTATGGTTATAAAAAGAGTGATGTCCATATTGTTCAGTTGGATATTCATATTCATTGTGATGGCTATTGTAATACCAGTTTGACATCCTAACTGCAAGGAAATTCTACACAATCACAAACAAGGATGACTCGACCACAACAAACCTCTTTGATTTATAGCAAACAAAAAGCATAATGGCTCCACTTAGATTGTTTCTAGACCGGACTTCTAATCCTTCGAAAGGGAATTCGTTCAATTTAAGCAAACCCCTGCGGAATCAATCAGGAGTTTAAGTAAGTTGAATAGAGGCGAGGGAAGCTGCGTGTAGCTTTGATACCCAAGGCCTCACCGCATTACAAGGCGGCGCAGTCATGCATTCAACTCACAGAAACCATCATGAACTTCGAAGTATGCTTAAAAGAGTAACCAATATTTTTCGAATGACTTTCCTATTAAGCTCGTTACCCTATCGGTCTCGTTCTAGTCAAAATTTTAAGCTTAGGTTCGCATTTGGTATCGTTTTCCTAAGGCGGTCAAGAAGAGAACGGTGATGAAATCCGAACCCTTATCTTGTATGGCCAGTCCTTACCCTTTACTAGGAATTTAAAGCAGCCGTATTCAATACCTCAACATATATGCATACAAAATCATCCAAAGAACCCGACGAGGGATTCGCGGGTGTTTAGAATTCTTACCTCCGTTCCAGACGGATGAACCGTTGAGGTCGACTGGCCACGACTCCTATGTCGTGTACGAACCCGAGGGGCCGAGACAAGATCGTCTTGTCGTCCTTCCCTGTGCAGTTTATATTTAAACTAACCCTTCCTTAGGGTTTTAAAAATAATAATGTCCAAAAGTCCAAAAAGTGTCCAAAAATAAAAAGAAAAATTACAACAGTGAAACTCTATTTATAGTTTCTAAAAAAAAAAAAAAAAGTCCAAATAAAATAAATATGTACAAAATCTTCTTCACTCCTTGGACTCCTCTTTCTTTCCTTCTTTGGCGATGCTTTCCTTTTATAACACTTTTTATTTCCTTATAGCTTCGCTTCCAAATCTGAAAAGAATCAAAAAAAAAAAAATACCAAAGGCGTAAAAGAGAACAAAAATAAAAATAAAATAAAAATAAAACCTAAAAACAAATCTATACACAAGTCCGCGTTAAAACAAGCGCCAAAATTGATGGTTATTTTCAATGATGTTGTAGTAAGAAAAGGTTGTTGTTCACTCAGACTTGTTGAGAATTTGCTTTAAAACTAAATAACGAAAATAAGGAAAATATATACAAAATATTGTCACAAGATGAAGAGAGTTACTGGGACTCGGGATTCCACCAATTTTCACATTCATGCGGTTCATCTATTAATTCTACAATTAAGGCTCATAAAATAACAAACATCAACTCTAATTCTTTGCCAAGGTAGATTTTATAAAGAATTATATGTAATTCGCAAGCATGACGCATCTAAAGTACCTAAAACTAAGCATGCGACATCTAACGAATTCACAAATAATCAAGAAAAATGATGAATCAATTATAATAGTGCAAATAGTCATAAAGGAATTAAATAGAATTACCACATGGGTGCAAATCAGCTTCCTCCGTCGTCCCAGTGATGGGTTCTAGCTCATCATGGTGTAAACTTGCTCAAGATATTGATTCATGCTCAAAAATTGTTTACAAAGATGAAATAGAGAAAAATGATGAAAATCGGTATTTGCAACACTTATAAGGTGTTGCAAAACGCTGTTACAATATACGATAAAAGAAAAGTGATGTAATCATCTTTGTTGATATGTCGCTGCAAAGACTCATTGCAAAACCGAGAATAAACCACGGTTTTTAACGGTGCTTTGGCAAGCTTAATGTTCTTCGTTCTTTCTTCCCAACAACAGCGGATGAGAAAAGAATACCGCAACTTGATTTTTCTTCACTCTGCAACTTTCTCTTTTGGCCCAAACTCTCCGTTCCCCTCTCGACTTCAGTAAGGCTCATATTTATACTCACTAGACCCCCAAAATCTTCGAGTTAATGCCAAAATATTTTGTTTTAAAGTCTTGATATTTTTATCTTCTTTCCTTCCTTGCAGAGATTTTATTTCCTTCTTGAACCGTCTGATGATGTCGACACACTCCCAACGGGCTGAGATCACATTTAGTTAAAGAAAGACTCAGTCAATCCACACGCCATCCACCATAATTATCACAAAATACACGGTAAAACAAAGTTGAAAGCCCGATATTCTTGTGTCTCCTGTTCCACGTAAACCTCCTTTCTTCTCGAGTCCAATCAAGTACCGACTCCGTTTTCCTTAACGTGCCATTCCCAGTCCAAAGCCAAGCAATAAGTCCGTCTAAAACTCAATAGAACCCGATCCAGGAATTCATGAAACTGCACAAATATTTTCCCGCCAAAAGTTTATATTCAAATGGGGAAGATGGTGTCCCCCTAACCAGTGGGGTGCGAATAGCCTTTGGGTTGCCCCTTAGCAATTGGGTTACCCCTTATCCAAAGTGGGATTCCGAATAGCAAATGTCCTCCGAGGGTGTTCCGAGCAACTTTTCGAGTTGAATTTTCCAACAATCTTTATTTCCAAAAAATACCTACAAACACACAAAACACCATAATAAGGACAAAAATGAGTACTAACAATACGACACATTGAGGACAAATTAGACACATAAATGCGTCATCAATGGGCGTGGCTACACTTCCACGTGTGAGTGTGGCGGCTTTAGAGCGACCCGATTGGTCGATGGAAACCTGGGGCGCGCGGTATGGGCCCATCCACAACTCATGGGAGCGTGGCGGAGTTTAAAGCGGATTGATTGGTCGACGAAGGAGTAAGGGCCGGTTAGGTAGCATGGGCGTGGCCAAGTGGCGCCAGGTTAGCCTATGCCATGGCCACGCTCCCCATTATTGCTCCTACTCCGCGACTTTGTTTATTCTTTGCTTTCTGACTGAGTATTTTGTGCAAGGGCCTTAACCTTGGTACTTGCAGTCCGTGCTACTCTGTGCGAGTGAACACAAATCCGTCATGCCATACCAATATTAAGGGTTCTGCCAGGGGAACATAAGCACAAAAAGTACTCAAAGAGGCTCCGGCATTTGTGAGTAATGCACCTAGGATCTTATACACTCATTAGGCTCTATACTAGTGAACAATTCATCCAGGAGCTTGAGTTTCGATATAATACGAAGTGAGAGATAGGTACTCGTCGATTTTGATATATTCTCCAAATTACTCGTGGAATATAGACATATCAATGTCTACTACATCTGATGTCGGGTCAGGTAGATAGACTTTTACAAATTTAGCTTTGGGCTAAAAACCACCATCAACAATCACTCAAGGTGTAATTTAGTTGAATGCTTTATCTTTTGTGAATTTATAGGTTGATCCTACTAGTTAGACTCTTAGATCAAGGTCCACTTTTTAGTGTTGTTTATACACACAATCGATCCAAGAATCCCTCTGCAAGGTTTTGTGTTCTCTACTTGTGTACAAGTTATTCGACGATTACTTATCTCCTAACCCAATACTAGCAATAGATAAAATCAACAAATCAATTTAGTTGGCCACCTAAACAATCTATCAATCAAATCATAAATATTAATTATAGTATAAAAAAACGATAATCATATGAAGAATTTCAAAGTAGATTAATATAATAACTCAAATCTTGTTTACAACTTAGAATTCATCCTCAATCAATAGGTGTTTAGCTACTCATGGATGTAGAAACACCCATGATATACATATAAGAAAAGGTTAGAGATATCGTTACGATTGTGAATCGCTCTGAAACCCTAGATTTAGCTCCGTACGATTTTTCTCCTCTCCAGGACTTACAATTTTCGTGACTTATTGATATGATTTCACATAACCTAATACCTTTTTATAGGTTTACATTGCTTGGCCTTCACGTATTTAGTTCGGTTTAAGAACCCGACCTGAAAATACGAAATAACGACTCCGAACGTTCCCTTAGGCCTTCCAAGGTATTTATACACGTTTTTCTACTAGTAAAGTACGCATACCAGTCCGAGAACTTCAAATTCCACCAGAAATTTCGGAATTAAAATATGCGTACCCGTCCGCATACTTTAATGTCTTCGGTATTCAATAAAATCTTGTTTTGGCCACAACTTCTTCATCCGAACTCGGAATGACCTCATTCTTTTTGAATTATTATTATATTTCAATTCTCTTCAATATGGTGATGAGAAATCCTTAATTTGAATGAGTTAAGATCGGTCTTGGGCCCTTCTCTTGATTTTGAGCATTCTGCTCCTTTTCGTCGCTTTTCTTCCACTTCTCTTGGACTTGTGCACTTGGATACTTGGAATACTTCTCTTGCTAGATCTTTTCAGAACTTTGTAGCTCCTTTTTGGATGATTCACCTATTATAGGCAAATAAGAGAAATCAAGAGTAATAATACGAAAATATGCAAGAATAATAGCTAAAACAAGTATGGAATGAACACTAAAATCATATGAATTATGCACTTATCATATTCCCCCACACTTATATTTTGCTAGTCCTCGAGCAAACTAAATAAAACTAATCCTAAATACAACAACTCCATGTCGTCGAGAATACGATTACACTTAGCATGTATAACAAGCATTTAAACCCCTCGGTGTCCCTAGTGGACGAGTTATAGTCTCGTGAGGGTTTACAAGAGGTGTACCCACAAAACCTACTCCAATTTCTCGCCTTGGAAGAACCACTAAGGATAGACACAAAGTAAAAAGCCAAATTATTAGCTTGCATATGTTCTTTAGCTGCAAACATCCCACATACATTCCAATCACCACACGCAAGCAATTACTTATGTGTGACAGTCAACCTAATTGCAAAACTTTACTAAGATAGTCATTGTACTTGTTGCAACGTTTGTCACAACACTCGAATACTGAAATCACATGGGTAGATAAGAAAATGGAAATAGAAAAATGAAGTGTGCAAATGTTGACTTAAGTGAAAGATGTTACCCACAATACATGTATGAATGTCGTCAAAGGATTCTTATTTATAGCGCAATAGTTGAGAGAAACACCCATTTAACTTGACCACATGATTAGATACTCTAAAGCGCATGTTTCATTTTCAACAAGTATGCGATAGTTGCCTTGGATCCTGCGTTCCACGCTTGTTTAGGCGACGGAGACAGGGACAACGTTTCACGCATACTGCCACCCAAGTGTCAAGAACCTCATCAATAGTCTTTTTGACTTGCTATATAATGATGATAGGTTTTTATTTTCATTGACGGGTCCGCCAAATAGTTTAACACCTGTAGAGGGTCTATCTAGTGCAGCAGGAAAAACATCATCACAGGTGCTCCGTTTATCAACTGTAGGCCAAAAAACTTCAGTTTTGTGTAGGTTAAGGTGGAGCCCAAGTGCCGGACCATCAGAGTGGATGATTTGTATAGCTTTGGAGACCATCAGAGTATCTCCAATTATAGTCCCATCATCTAGGTACCATGCCTGAAGATCTAGAGAACAACTTGCTGCAATTTTCCTCACAAGAGGGTGCAATGTTATTGAGAAAAGTAAGGGGCCTAGAGGATCCCCTTGCTGCACACCCTTGTGATGAAGACAACGATGAATCTCCATAATATAGACGGGCTGGTGAAGAATAACAGAATTCGAGGGCATTGACGTGAAACTTCCAGAATTAATGCTGACCTATCTATGAGATTAAATGGACTGAGATGTACCTTTTTCTTCCAAAAGCCTATTGACAGCATTTAATATAGCTTCTCCCCCGCACGACACACCTACGCCAAACTGAAAATCTAACATGTACTTTGTCATATCTTTGTGCACTAATGTGGCAGCAACTTTAGAGACAAGCCGTCTCCAGATGGTCGCAACTGCGATAGGACGGATGCCACCACCCGGTTTGAGCAATGGTGTTAAAGGAGCGTTTGCAATAAACTCAGCCAAAGGTACAGGTCATTTCCCGGCAAAGAAGAAGTAGATTAACCACTCCGATGGTGACGTGAGGAGCTCATCTGACACAACATACTGCAGGTTCACTAATTCCATCCAATAGGTGTTAAGCATGGAGATCATCTCTGCCACAAGATGTACCCTTTGGGGAAGGATTTGATCCTACCCAATACCACATTTTTACTGGCAACTAGACAATTGGTAATTGGTCTAGAAGGCAAAACAATTGGTGGTGCTGGGGGATGTTTCTCCCAGGTATGCAAGTGTGTCACTGTTATTAGGGGCGACACCGTTGGAATTTAGCACTTTAATTGTCGCGGTATAGGATCCGTTGCTTAGCTTCTTCCTGCAAATTCGCAGATTGACCTCTTCCTGTGTATGGCGTTTATGGGTGGGCCTTTTAGTCTTCATAGCCTCAGATTCATGCAAAAGTTGTTGTACCAAATCGATACAGCCATTATCTTCATTCCATTGTACCAACGCTGGCTAATTGCTGCACTTTGTAGTTTCTTGCGTAATCCTGACCTTTCCTCCAAACTGCACTTAGGGGTGTAGTTTCGGAGAACGCAAGATGGGAAAAGGAGTAACTTTAACCAATTAGAGATATCAGAGGGGTTGAGGATTTACCTTATCTAAGGATTGTTTGAAGGCTCTGGAGAAACTGATTTTACAGTTGTTGGGTATATACCTTGTGGTGGATGTTTGAGATCGGAAAACCTTATCAAGCAAATCCACATTAAGACATGGCGATCTGAGACTCTGTAGGCTCTTCTGATATAACACCACTTTCTTTCCAAATATATACTGGATTTTTAAAAAATTTATATATTTGAAAAACTTTTTCAATTATCTACGTAACGAGTACAAATAAGAATAATAAATTTTTGTTTTAGAAATTTTTTTTCATGGCTTTCAAATTTAGTATTGTTGGATGAGTAAAAATTCAAGCATGTGCATCGCACACGTGTCCTTACTAGTTTACATAATCAAAAGCGTGTTCATAAAGGGGTGATATAAAACCTAAACGGAGATTGCTTTACTAGTAAAACAATCTAGTTGGTAACTCAGTTGTTTAATCGGGAGGTTACCATGATTTGTAAATTTCCTTTGTTTTTTTTATTTTGAGAAGTAGTAGGATGAATTAAAATCTTGCTGCAAATACTTTTCCACAGGAGTGCAAACTCGGTGATCATTCACACTACTACAATCAACCAGTCTAATCTAGCATTTAAGAGCTTCAAGTTTCCAACGAAATACTATAGCCGAACCCCAAATTTTCTTACAATGCTCCCTTCCATGAGTAATTCCTCAATTTTCTCCTTCATCAGAGCCAAATGTGTTGAACTCTTCCGTAGGTTCTCCATCGAAATTATCGACACTAAAGGCATATACCGTCGTCGTACCAATACTTTCAACACTGACATAAGAGCAAAGAATTACGGCACTGAAGTAACTCATGACATGCTCCCAGGAAAAGCTGGAACGACCTTCAACAAAAGGGTACCAATTACCTCGGCAAGAATGCATCAGTAGGGATTGGACCCACATAAACCACTCTGAAGATAAACTTTCGGAATACACGCACACGAAAAGAAATTCCGAAAAAACCCACCTAAAATCACTCTGCATCTCTACTGACGAGGAAAAATAAGAGGGGCACACAAGTATGTCACGCAGAATGAGTTTGTCAAACATTAGGTGAATAAGGGTCAGTGAATGCATTTGTTAAAATTCAGGTGGGTCAATGAAAATGGATAATTCTTCTTCCTATAAGAAAAAAACATCTACTGTAATAACGGAGTTGATAAAAAAGACTACTAGCAGGGGCGGAGCCAGCCCATTGTAAGGGGTGCACTTGCACCCCTGCCCAGCTGGCTCCAAAGCCTATTTTAGGCTCATTAGAAGAAAAAAAATCTTATATCCAACCTATATTTGCATTTTTGCACCCCCATAACAAAATTCTTGGCTCCGCCCCTGACTACTAGTTTGGAAGGAAAATGTTTCTCTAGATTCTATAAATCACCTTGTTCAATCTCAATTCATCATAATCCATGGAGCTGTATAAGTTTTCATTTTCTTACATTTAATCTTTCACTGAAGTCGAAATATTTCAGTTTCTCACAATTGATCTTTCCCATCATTATCAAGTCCTCCTAATGGTCCACAATGTATTTGTGTTAATGTCGGATCTCTCTACCTCAGGATATGCTTTGAGATTTTAGTGAAAACTAAAAATGGGAACATGAACCGCTTATAAAAGAAGCAGAAGTTGATGAGAAGATAGTTGGCTTTTCCTCACAGAAATCCTAGGTTTTCGGTCAACCTTTAAGGACGGACATGGTTTCGGTCTTGAAATATTGACGGACTGGGTTGGATCGGTCAACCTAGTTGATACTGAAATTACGCTTTAGCCCTCCGTTTTTAACCCAACCACACACGAAAATGGGCAGAGTTAAAAATCATACCGTTTACCCGTTTATCCTAATCCGAATGAAACTCTTCCTTTTCTTTTTATATCTCGCTTTTCACTGTGTTATTCTCCCTCTCAGTCACTTCCCCCTTTCCTTTTTGGAGGATAATCGCAGCAGAGATGGATGGTAATCCTCCAGGTGAGCCAAACTTCGTTATACATAATCACTCGTGATTATGTTGAGTTTCGTGTTTAGTTTCGTGTCGATGCAGTTTTTTATTTTTGAATCGAACCCTAGGTTTGGTTTCCACCAGTATGGCCGTACTTTAATCGTTAGGGTTTGATTGTAGAAATCAATTAGGGTTAGTTTGATATTGTGCAGAAGATAGTTTACATTTTTAATTTTTATGCTTCTTCTGAATAGATTATAAAGTTAAATAATGTAGAGTATATGGTGTTTGAATTTGGATAAGTTGAAAACAAACGTTTGGGTGAATTAGATAGAAGATTGTGCTATTAAATGGTTTTGAGCTAAGGGGTGAAGGTTTAATTATAGTTTTGTAGCCTGTTTTTTTCCTGATGTGCAGCTCGAAAATTGAAAATTGATTAAACTTACAATTTACTGATAATTAATAGAGAAGAAGCATTTGTTTGCTGGCTTGTTTGCTCAATTTCTTTCCATTGGATTAGTTTTGAGAATATGTAAGTGATTTTAGAAGCGCGTTTTGGTTCTTGATTTCATGCCGTTGTAACTTGTAAGTGTAGGAGGCCTTTGTTATCCAAATGCCGCAAGGTTTAGACAACTGAGGTGATCTATTGTAGAGTTTATTGATGCAAATCATGCAACTATTATATTTTTTTGATGATGGTCTCGCTAATATGTATCATTAGGTGAAATGTAATATTTGTGTTTCATATTGATAACTTAAACTATCGTATGGTCTGATAAGGTGAAATGAATGGTATTTCAAGAGATTGTTAACTTTTAGGGCATGTGGTTTCCATGAAATTTAACTTCTAAGTAATTTGGACTTTCTGTTTTGTATATAACATATTTTCAAATTGCTGTGTTGTTTTTAGATCAAATTGTTTGTTGAGTGTTTATCTGATGGTCTGTTAACGTTAATTAGGTGTTGTTTCCTCTGGAGGTAAAGTAATTAATGTGATATTGTCGTCTGGTGGGACGATAAAAGATCCCTCAAGCAATGATCCTCAATATACAGGCCCAATTGTTAACAAGATGCGAGACGGTTTCCACCGGTATTGCCGTGTCCGAGTTTATCAAAGGCCGTGCACGTTTCTTTCAACCTCGACCCTCAGGCGTTACAAAGTGTACTCGAGGGTTTACGTCACCCCTGGGTGTCTCTTTTTGTTGATATATCCTATTCTTCGACCCTTGATGACCTTGTGGTGAATGATCCCAATGGATTAAACAAAGTGTGCTTCGGTTCACGCATCAAGAGATTGTTGGAGATGAAGGTCCACCTACTTCTGATGGTAACGTAACGACAAATGGGAGCCGATGCTCATTCAGAGATTCAAATGGACCTGTTACTCACAACCCGAATTCCCAAAACCCAGGTCATCCCGTAGGGACAATTTCCCGTAAGGAGAAATCCTTATTGTAGTTGTTAGCCATGTTATATATTTTTTTGGTTACCTTATCATCCTGAAAATTTTCTGTGGAGTCCAAGAGTTAATGTCCCCGATGATCTTTGCGATTTGGATCCAATTGTGCGATTACTCCGTACAAATGATGTTTACCGCCCTCAACCTCCGTCACCCGTGATCTTGCAAAATCCGGACCCGACTAGCGGGTATTGTGCACGGCCTTTGATATTTCAAATGAATTTGTGTAACAAAAGTTGGCCTCGATGCGGTCACCTTATGCGTTGTTCTTAGGTTAGTCGGGGGTTGCGGGTCTGAAATCATGGGGGCTAGCTCATGTGTAGAAGACCGTTTCCCTGTTCCCAGTCCTTCTGTGGCGTGTATAGGGTCAAAAACGGGTGGTACCTCTAGGTAAATAGACTGCAAGGGCTATCATATAAAACTTGTAGTATATTTGTGGTGCTACTTGTGAAATTGACAAATCACGATTCTTCACGGAGTCATTAAACCGGATGTACGCAATGGAACCGATTGGTCCTTTTTCATTTGGTTATGAGTTTCCCATTGATGAAATGCCTGTGATCCGCGTTCTGAATGGAGATGCATATGGATATATTAGGTGACCTGCTCGACCTTTTAACTCAAAGGCTATGTGGTCATAGTTGTTATATCAACTAATTATAGTTTTCCCTTTCTGTTTTGGTGATAGTCCAACCGAATGGGAAGATTGCATAGATCGTAACGAAATTCAGAGTGACGACGATGTTTTGGACTACAGGACGACAGTTGTTCCCACAGATCCTGGATTGGTCATGGCTACATGTGGTACAAGTGTTGTCTTAGATGACATGTCTTTGTTGCCAGTGGCATTGTCCGCTGACCCACCATTGTTGTCAACATTGTCAAGTGACTCAACATTGTTGCCAACCGTGCCTACCGGTGAATTGGTGACCAGAGTTTTAAGTAACTCTCCAGGGTTATCCACCACCGATTGCAGTGGATTGGTGTCGATAGTCACGAGTAACCGACACATGTTTCCAACCACAGAATCCAGTGAGTTTTTGATTGGTCATGGGATTTCTAATCCCCCTAAAAACCTTACTCCATCGACCCAGAACGACAGAAGTAACAGCTTAGCTGTTATTCCCAGTGTCTCTATTCCGGCGGTTAAGCGCAAGCATAGTAAATCTTTTAGACGCCACAGAAAGAATCCTGTTGCTTAAAAGTAATGAAGGCGATGATTACACAATTGACCCAGATGATGACCGTCTTGTGAGCTTGGATCCTTCCCAGATTTATGGGACAGGTATGGGTGTTACTCCATCTAGTTTTTCTGACCTACATGTTGGTATGATATTTCCAAACCGACAAAAGTTGTTTGATACCCTGGCTGGAGTTCACGTTAAGGGTCTGAGGGAGTATAAATCTTTGAAGACTGCTCCTGAAAGATTCACCGCAGAGTGCAAACATTCTGGTACAGGTTGCAACTGGTACATTCATGCAACTAAGGTAGGAAAATTTGAGACTTTCCAGATCCTCCGGTATGTCCCTGAGCATAGTTGTGGTGTTCATAGTTGTCACGGTGGAACCGGTCACAAGCATGCATCTGCTAAATGGATTGCGTCATTATTATGCGCATTTGTGCTTGATAACAAGGATATAACAGCAACGTTTGTGCAGACTTTCATGAAAGAAGTGCACCATATTGATATATCTCACTGCAGCCGGACGTGCAAGGATTCATGCATTGGAGATTGTCCACTTTAACATTCCGAGTCATTTAGCATTCCCGCCTAAACTTGTTGAACAGTTTGAAAAAAACTGAATGATGGAATGATTACTAATCTTGCCCGTAAATGAGGATGGTATGTTTGCCGGATTTTTCCGGGGCATTTGGTCCCGCCATTAAAACATTCCGGGAAAATCTCCGTCCCGTTGTTGCAGTTGATGGTACTCATCTCAGGGGTGATTATCCTGGCATCCTACTGGTTGCATGCGCACAGGATGGTGATAATGGTGTTGTTCCAATTGCATATGCCATAGTTGAGTCCGAGAAAAAAGATTGTTGTATTTGGTTTTTGAATCTACTTTGGTTACATGTAATTGATGGATATGAGAGGATTAATGAATTGGTTGTTATATCGCACAAGGGTGGGGGTTAGTTGCAGCCATGGATGTCGTGATGCCCTGTGTTAAGCATGTGAATCTGTGTGCGTCATTTCTTGGAGAACTTCTACACGACTTTCAACGATGACACTGGTGACGTGAAGTTCATATGGATAGCCGCTACTACGGCTCTTCCCCGAAACTTTGAATACCATATGGGTGAGATCCGTAAAGCCTCACCAAGGTGTGCGATTGGTTACTTAAGTATGACAAGTCACTCTGGACACAAGCCTTTCTGTTTCCCCTGAAAAGGTGGGGTATATTCACAACAAATATGTGCGAGTCAACCAATTCTCAACTTCGTGTTGCAAGGTCTTATCCCGTTGCCGCACTTGTACAGGCCACCCGCGTCAAGGCAGCTGTTTACTTTGCTAAGCGTCATGAAAGGAGTTTCACGCGTACCAAGACTATCACCCGATATGCATCGAAGAGATTGGTGAAGGTTGTTAACAAGACCAAACAATGCATTCCCACCAGTTACTAGCAACAACAAATTTTCTCGTCGACCACCTGGGAGAATTGTATTCTGTGGATCTTATATTGAGGACTTGCAGCTGTTTACAGTTCCAAACTGTTGGTATTCCCTGTATACATGCCTGCTCGTCTATAATGCGTATGGGTCTGGATCTGGCAGATTACTGCCATGACTGGTATTCCATGGACAATTATCGGCGCACCTACGCTGTTACTTTTGCCCCATGTGAAGGTTACTCCAGATGGCCTTATGATCCAACTTCGAATACATAATTCCACCGTTTGGAAGCGCAATGGTGGTCGAAGAAAGAAGAGAAAGCGGATCGAGTCTCAAAGTGTTGTGAGAGTTACTGATGAGGTGCGGTCAATGTCACGAGAACGGTCATAAACAAAAGGTCATGTCAGACACCTCCCGTCCCTCGTCCTACCTGCACTTAGTAATTGCGGTTGCATGTAGTTAGCCCCATATAGTTTAGTTAACTTTTTGTTGTATAATTTGTGGCGCCTAGTCACATAACACTGGCCTTTCTTGTATGAATGTAACTTTGTTTTTTGGTGGATGAATCAGGGGACATGCCCATCAGCCATCCCCCGTTTAAATACGAGTTAAATTTAATACCAAATGCGCTCATGGCATATAACTAAATAAATGTTTTGTATTTCAGTGATGCATCTTCTCCCACCTCTGCGTCATTCTAAGCGCTACTGGCGAGATGGTATTCGTGGGATGGTCGACCAAACCTGCAGTGTTTTCGTCATAATATGGGATGTTTTCGGTGATCTTATAACCCGGCTTTGTGAACTCGTTTTAGAGCCATGGTTTGGTAAATAATATTTTTCCCTTTATATTTGGTGCAATTTATCTCTGGACAATCCAGGTCTTCATTTTAGTTTTAAATTTTCCATTTTATTCGAGTGTATCTTAATAACGGTTTACCATTTGATGCTAACCCATTCATACTTTAGATACTTCGTGAATTGATTGTTGCTTACATGTTGGAAACAATGATTGAACCAAGCCTGTAATATTTCCATTCAAGTAGACGATTGGTATATTTGATTGTTACAACAACATTGAATTCAGTGTAGCACCATGTACATGTTGGTCTCTGGTAGAAGTTTGCGTAGACACTAATCTTGTTTTAAACTGGGAGAAATGTCACTTTATGGTAAACCATGGAATTGTGCTTGGTCACATCGTGTCCTCTCAAGGGCTCGAAGTAGACAAAGCAAAGATAGATTTGATTAGAAACTTACAATACCCCACTTCGGTGAGGGGGTTCGCTCGTTTCTTGGTCATGCGGAGTTTTTATAGGCGGTTTATCAAAGATTTCTCCAAAATCTCAATGCCGATGTGCAAATTGTTGCAAAAGGAGGTTGCCTTTAACTTCGACCGGGAGTGCAAGGATGCCTTTGACAAATTGAAGGAATTGTTGACTAATGCACCAATTATTAAGTCACCTGACTGGAGTTTGCCATTCGAGTTAATGTGTGATGCAAGTGATTATGCGATCGAGTCTGTTTTGGGTCGAAAGTAGACAAGAGGTCACATGTGATTTATTATGCATCAAGGACCCTAAATGAAGCTCAGATCAACTATTCAACCACTGAAAGAGTTACTGGCTATAGTGGGTACCAATGTGATTGTATACTCGATCATGCAAAGACTTCGGTACCTATTGAAAAAGAAGGAGGCTAAGCCAAGACTCATAAGATGGATTCTTTTGCTCAAGAATTCAATATTGAAATTAGAGACAAGAAAGGTGTCGAAATCACTTTTGCAGATCATCTTAGTAGAATTGTTAATTCCGAAGAAGAACTTCCCTTACGGATCGTTTTCCGGACGAACAACTCTTCTCGATTGAAGAATCAACACCTTGGTATCTTTGATATAGTGAACTATTTGGTTACAAGGCAAGTACCTAAGACGATGTCTAACTTTCAAAAGCTAAAGCTTAAGAAAATAGCCAAACAGTATGTGTGGGATGAGCCCTACTTGTGGAAATATGGTGCTGATCAGATTATCCGCAGGTGCGTACCAAACTCTGAATTTCAATCAATTTTGTCTTTTTGTCATTCTTATGCTTGTGGTGGTCACTTTGGTTCTAAACGTACCGCTCTCAAAGTTCTTGAGAGTGGCTTTTATTGGCCTACATTGTTTGAGGATGCATATGCTTTTTGCAAATCTTGTGATAGATGTCAACGAACGGGCAATCTAGGTGCTCGAAATCAAATGCCACTCACCTATTCTTCTTTATAGAAATATTCGATGTGTGGGGTATTGATTTTATGGGCCCTTTTGTTAATTCGAATGGAAAATTTTATATACTTCTTGTTGTGGATTATGTTTCGAAATGGGTGGAAGCTAAAGCCACCCATACTAATGATTCTCAAGTTGTTTGTGAGTTTGTGAAGGAATATATTTTCTCTAGACATGGTACACCACGAGTGGTTATCAGTGATGGAGGTTCACACTTCAAGAAATCCTTCCATGCTCTCCTCAAGAAGTACAACATTACACACAAGATTGGTACGCTGTATCACCCACAAACTAGTTGGCAAGCTGAAGTTTCAAATCGTGAAATCAAGTCCATTCTGGAGAAAACTGTCAATACTACAAGAAAAGATTAGAGCTTCGAAGCTTAACGATGCACTTTGGGCATATAGAACGGCGTACAAGACACCAATTGGTATGTCTCCATACCGGTTGGTTTATGGCAAAGCTTGTCATCTCCCAGTTGAACTTGAGCATAAGTCTTTTTGGGCGGTAAAGACGTACAACATGGAGTATGATGAAGCTGGGAAACAAAGGAAGCTACAAATCAATGAGCTAGAGGAAATACGAAATGATGCCTACGAGAACTCTCGTATATACAAGGAAAAGACGAAGTTATTCCACGACAAAATGATTTCTCGAAAAAGTTTTGTTGTGGGGCAAAAAAGTTCTTTTATTTAATTCCCGTCTTAAGTTATTTCCTAGAAAGCTAAGGTCCCATGGGTTGGACCATTTGTTGTTACTAATATTTTTCCTCATGGTGCAGTTGAAATCTCTAGTCCCAAAACTGGGAAAATTTTCAAGATCAACGGCCATAGACTGAAGCCATACTACGAGAACTTCACTACTGTGGATGTTGATGAGATTGAGCTTTGTGATTTGCTCCCTATGGAGGAGTAATCTGAATGTGTGTCAAGTCAGGCTGAGGACGTTAAACTAAGCGTTGAATGGGAGGCAACCCACTGGTTTTGTATTTTTATCTTTATCTTTTGTTTTTCATATCATATTTGGATTTCCCACCTTATTTTGCTTTGGATGACTCAATTACATTGAGGACAATGTAAAGTTTAAGTGTGGGGGAGTATTTTGCATATATATTTTTTAGCCTTTTGAGTCGATTTTTCAAAATTTTGCATATAAAAAAAAAAAAAAAACCTTCAACTTGTAGAGATTTTAGAGTCACTAGTATACTTCTAGCTATGTTTACATAGAGAATTCTGACCGACATAAATGAACTTGGAAGTGTTAGGGAACTACGTTCGGGTTTCTTACTTGTTAGAGTGTTAAATAATGGATTTAATCATGCCGGTGGCAAATGAGGAGCAGAGGGAATGCATTATTAGAGTTGTTGATCAATCATTAGTGGAGACTACCTATTTTCAAATCAACCCAGGCACCAGACCAAAAAAAAACTTTGTAGATGACGAAAGAGCTTTCTTTTGAGTGTGTGTCACCGTACGTTAATTCCGGGTAGAATGGTGAGCTACCCAACTCCACACCATTTTTCAGCACTATTTTTGATCTCTTGAGTGCTAATTTTGTCAATCATGAGGGTGACGTCTATAGATGAAAACCACCTTCTTGTAGTTTGATTTGCAGTTAGCACCATTCTCTCTCTCGCCAACAACAGGTCCATAGAAACACATCATCATCAAAAATGGAGCGACATCAAAATCTACAAGGAAAGTTGAATACGTTTAAGGTTTATAAGCAACAATTCAAGTAAGAGCAAATTTCATATCAAAGTGAAGCAACATACAATGAGCAGATTTTATTTAAATGTTGAAAGACTTACATATAAGGAGCAGAATTTTATATCCAAGTATGAAGACTTATTTACAAGAGCAAAGAAAATCAAAAGATGAGAATTAATGAAGTTTATGATACGAAGACAATACAAGTTGTGAAGATCAAAGTGGTAAAGTCCTTCTCCCATGGCCATGTTAATTTTATTATGTTGTAGTTGCAATCTTTTTATCAAAAAAAATAAAAAATAAAAAAATAATAAAAAAAATAAAAAAAAATAAAAATAAAAAAAAAGATTTGCATTTAGGATTTATTTTATCAATAAAGCCATGAGGAAGAAAAATATATAAAGAAGTTTCAAGCAACAAGAAAATAGAGGAAAAGGGTTACAAATTATCAAAGTTTTATGAAGTTCAACAGGTTCATCATAAATAGTTGAAGACATCAAGACGAAGACCAAGAAGATGAAGAAGACGAGCCGAAGACGTTTCTATTGGATGCTGTGAGAGTGGTGCTTTCATCACTGCCGATCGGATGTGAAGGTGGTAAGTACTCTCATCCTTGCTATAATGGTTGATTTCCTTTCTTAGAGATCATCAGAAAAAGTCTTTTATTTCCCACGATTTCGTGGAGTCTCTAGAAATAATTCGGAAGGTTTCCTTCCCACCATTCAACGTGTATAATATTTCTCTTTTATTCCTACTGCACACATGTGAGACCCATAAAAAAACCGTCTTATTGAGTGCAATTATCATAAAATCCTTTTAAGTGAGGCGTGTTTAGCGAAATGCTTATTGGTCGCTCTCAAACATGCGTTCTCTCATTATGGTGTGATTATTTCTCACTCAACATTTAAGAATGAGAATATGTTCCTTAGTATTTCTAACTTCTTATTACTAGCACGCAGAAACTCTATGTCCTCATAGCTCTTTGGATGCTTGGGACGCTGGAATGCTTTGAAGTTGGAGAAGGTTTTGTGGGTATATCTCTGGTAAACCCTCACGAGACTATAACTCGTCCACTAGGGACACCTAGGGGTTTAAAGGCTTGTTGCACATGCTAAGTGCAACCGGGTCCCAACGAAAGGAAGTTGTTGTACGTTAGTTTAGTTTAGTTTGCTCGAGGACTAGCAAAAGCCAAGCGTGGGGGAATCTGATAAGTGCATAATTCACATGATTTTAGTGTCAACTCCACGCTAGTAATTGCATATATTCTTGCAAATTATTGTGTATTACGTTTGTTTTCTCTTATTTGTGTTTCATTAGGAGAATCGTCCAAAAAGAAGTGAATTTGCACTTAATTGTGCAATAAAAGAAGCTAGCTACAAGTGGAGAAGGGCCAAAGACCAATGGAAACTCGTTCAAGTACAAGTGTAGAGGACGAGAAGACAAAGGCAATTGCAAAAGAACGGAGTCATTCTCGAGTTCGTATGAAGAAGTTATGAGCAAAACAAGAACTCATAAGACTAAAGGTCAAGATGGTCAATTTATAAGGAAAATGCTATTGGCATCCCACACCCAATGTTAAGGGACATCTTCCGGTTAAGGGGCAGTCAAGTTCAAGGGAATTGCTAAAGGAAGTCCGGTCTTTTACAATAGGGGGCTGCCAAAATACGAATAATACTAAAGGCGGGCGCCCATTACTCAGGGCACCTCTTCTTCTTCCCGATTATGAACCCAAAGAACATGGTTGTTGTTAATGGTGGTCATCATGATGATCACGATGGTGATGAATTTGATCAAAGCAATGATTTTCGAATTTGAATACATCACTTTAGGTTCCTGGGGACGATAGAAAACTTGGGTGATAGCTCGATTTCCATAAATCCGTGGTATCCAAGCTTGACAGTGGAAAACCGATGCTACCAATATCGTGATTAAATGATGTTGCTTCCATTGATTATCAAGTCGTGGCCCGATGGGAGCTGTTGGAAGGAATCGGGAGATGATTGTGATGAAAATGCGAGAGAAGAAGCGAACGCTTAGTTGCCATTGGTGAACCCGAACTTGAAGATGATGATGTTGCGTTCGTGATGATCATGTTGATGTTTTGTGAATAGATAAAGTAGTGATCGATGGGAGTTTTTGTTGGACTAAAACGGCTATAACGATTATGGTGCTCGACGAGGAAAGAACGACATGGAGTTAATCATATCAATGATCAATTTTGCTTGTAATGATGGAAGATGGGTTTCGTGAGGAATAATGATGGCAAAGATGAGAAGAATGGTCGGAGATGGCATGGAGTCACTGGGTCGAGAACAGGAGATGATGGGATAAAGAAGCTCGAGGAATATTAGAGTTGTTCTTTGTCATGAAGCTCGAGAAGGAAGGCCAGGAAGAAACAGGAAGATGTAGTGGTTTTGCTGCTTTCGTGAAGTTAAACGAGCTTGCGTGATCTGGTGGTTAAGCCGTAATGAAGCCGCTACCATTATCGGTAATGGAACTCAGGTCACTGTTGCGTCGCAAGCTATGCCCACGAGTATAATGAAAGTTGAGCCGATAAAAACAATGGCAGAAGTTCAGGGAGAACGAAGCTCGGAGCTGTGAGAGTCGCCCTAATGGATGAGAAAAATTCGGGAAGAGAAAATTTAGTGGTGGGACCCTTGAGAAGAAGTTTGCGAAAAATGTCTCGACATGTTGGTCTCTCAGAAATTCAAAGGTAGCACCATGTACCAATTTGGACGTATAGATAGCACCAGAAGAAAACACTTAAATCTAGACGGGTCCCGCTATGTTTTGGTCCAATAAGAAAGCTTGTACATCTTATTAAGCTACTCCAAGTCACATCGAAACAAAGGTAATTAGTTTACCAAAGACACAACTTTGTCACCGACTTGGTATGCTTATTTATTGCATGGGTTTCGCGAAGAAGGTGGCTCAGGCGGTTAGGAATTTTAATTCGTTCCCACTACAGGTTTTGCGGAATGAGCAGAGGCATGGGAGGCTATAAAAGGAACGAAAACATCTCTTCTTAGACATCTTCTTTGATCATTCATTTGTGGCGAAATAGAGAAACAGAGAGAGCGTTTTCATTTTAAGTTTTACTTTAACTCTTTCTTTTTTTTCTTTATTAGTATTATGAGTAGCTAAATTTCTAATTGATTAGGGATGATTTCAAAGTCCCGAACAATGAAGCATTATTTTCTTTAATCACGTTTATTTCAAGTTTTATTTTATTGTTGAGTATCTTTATTATTTTTAATGTCTAAGAATATTGAGGGGTTATTTAAAATGATCAATTAAATTAACCAATCAATATTTCTTCTACTAGTTTAGGGTTGTGTGATACGTGTAATTGTCACATCAACTCTTTACACAAGAAGTAAATCGCAAGAGCCGACGAGGGATTTTGTTAAGTAATTGTGTGTAAAGATAACACTAGTAAAGGCACCGAGCTTATGCGTCCGATGCTAGGATCAACTCGATTCACGGAATGTAAAGCATTCGACTAATTTACACCTTGAGAGCTTATTCTTGGTGGGTTGGTTGGATAGAATCCGGTAGTCGAGCGTCTGTATCCAAAGGGCATTAGGAATCCAGGGGATAGCGAGCTTATTGCTATTCTACGGTTGGTAACAATATAAGTTAAACATGAAATAAATTTATATTTAATTAAACTTCGGTTCGAGACGGCGAAGGATTCCTAATCATCTTTCTTATTATTATTTTACAACAAAGTTCTATTATTTTCCTTTATTAGTTATCTTTTTGTTTTAAAATCTAAAACCCCTTTCTGACTTTTAAACAACTAGAAACTCCCTTTCTTCGTGGGAACGAACTCCTTGCCATTATATTACCAGTTAATTGTGTGGAAAGGTGTAATTAATTTGTTGCGTAAACGACGCGCACCACAACATAAATTGATAACTCTTTTTATGGACACGGCAGCAAACAAATCAAAAGAAGACCCAATTTTCATACCAAAGTTGACGACAAATATGACCGGGGGACAACTCAGATTTGATAGATCATGCGGTGACACGTTTATTATGACAAAGTAGGGACTATTCTATATTAACACCTGTCCCTTTGTTATATATAGTTCCCTTTCAAACCACGCATTCACAAATACTACTTTATATAAGTACCATCACCGGCTTGAGAGATCCTACCATTGTCAACCCGATTATTCAAAGACAAATGCGATTTACGACTGGAAAAACATAAGACTAATTGACAACGATCCGATTACAACCATAATATAGACAACCAAACATAATACTAATTGGACAGCAGTCCGATTACAACCATAATATAGACATCCAAACATAATACTAATTGGACAGCAGTCCGATTACAACCATAATATAGACAACCAAACAACATAATACTATTTGGTTTTGTACAGAAAACCAAACTAATTGGTTTTCTATACAACCATAATATGATGCTAATCGACACGGCCGTTAAACAATATAATACTAATTGGATCATTCTGCTCGTTCTCACTCATCTATAGAAAACACAACAGACAATAATAAACATAATATAGACAGAATTCATTGAACGTCAAGTTCAAAGGATCACAACCATGATTGCAGTGTGTGTCTGTTAGGTTTTCTACACATAGCCGGTTTTGGATTCATAATTCTTACTTGCGCACAATCCAATACAAAGTTGGTCTGCATTTGCTTAATCTATTTTTAACTTATATCAAAATTAACAAATGATTTGAAATATAAGATATGTGGTACTTACTGTGAAGGTAGCTGCTTGTTTTCGTTGTACACAATTTAAACTGCAAAACCTTATTCATTCTCCTTGTCTTTCACATCAAGGTATCAACCAAACTTCCAACATCCAAAGATATATGAAAAAGGCGGGATAACAGGTAACCCGCTTTTTGATTATTATCCTAGTGTCATCGCCACCAGCCTCAACACTTCTCTTACATGATGGACACCTTATTCATGTCTAAAGCTATTCTCATTTACCGGGTATTTCTTAAGAATCTATCTACAGTTTTGTATAGGGTTTCTGATGCTGCCTTGCACCCATCTACCGCATATTGCATTACCGTTTCAGAGGTCTCCAAAGGTTGTTTTGCATCCATCTGCAATTCAAAAAGGAAAATTCTTAAAACAGGGTCAACCCATAAACTGATTGTTTCTGATTTTATAACACTTTAAAAAACCCATAAATTGCACCGGTAGGGTCACTTTATCCATCTTGGATATAATTCCAACAATAACGTCGGGGCTTCGCACTATCTTCAACGTATTTCAAACCGACATATTCGGAATTGAAGGTTGATTAAGTTTTAAAACTTCTATATGGTAAAATTCCTCGAGAATACCAAACCGACATACCAAGTAAAGGATTGATGTAAAGATATCCGGATGGAAAGAAGTGGCGAGATCACGCATCGGAATCCCAACTTCTACAAGTGGCAAGGTGGCGCATTTATGCAACCTGACCTTGTTCCTACAATAAACGAAAACACTCAATTTCGTTCAATATCAAAACTATATCACAAACGCTAATGCATAGAACTTAAAGACAAGACAAAATAACTCATGGATTTTGGATCCAAGAGAATTTACAACCATTCCTAGAACAATTTTTGGAAGATTTATGATAATATGCATAATAAACAAGCAATTGTCACGGGGAGATGTGATTGTGAGCCTAAACAAACGAGCAAACATGACAAATGAGCTATAATGGATAATTTCACATGTACAATTGATAATGCTTAATTTTGGAACTCATAACCAGAAAAAAAACCAGACAAATTACATGCGGTCTTTAGATGTTTGATTGCACTTCCACAGCTTAGCAGTATGCACGTTCAGATAATTAGACAATAAACAAAGCAATAAACGTGAAACTCATTAAAAATAATAAACCAATATCAACACTAACAGAAATGTTAAATCAAAGAATCGTGTAGGTTCATCAAAGCTTATCCTGGAACTCAAACAACAGGTTTTCCATTACCAACACAAAAAGGCTCGACGTTTCTTAACATCAACTTTGATTCCATTCAATTCCCTCACCTTGACTATTAGGAGGATATGATGTATAACCCAATGAAATCTAAATGAGATGCCGGAATTTGTGTTTTAAAACAGTTAAAAGAGGGTTAGGGGATTCAACCAACAAAAATTTGCCATTACCATCAATCTCCAATCGATATAAATGAAAATTAAAGAGAGATAAATACCTATAACCTCTTGATTTGATGAACTCATATCCATCCGTCGATGAATCTCGAAAATTGGCATAAGAGACGAAGAAGATGAAGGGAAATGGGTGCGTTCAAGATGAAGAAAATACGGAGAGGCGACATTGTATTGGGATATAAATCCCTCTAAACCGGTATACATTTCAATGGGCGGGTAAACCACACAAACCCATATTACCTTAACTATAGTTGCAAACTAACTGGGCTTAAGGGGTAAACTGGGAAAAAAAAATTCGAAACTTAACAAATGGGAACGTCTTTAAGCCTTGCTTTGAAACTTGGATGTATCGGTGGGAAAGGCCAAAACATTGGATTTCGGTGAGGATAAGCCAAGATAGTTGGTATGTATACATGGGTGGTGAGGCGATACGCCATATGTATCCGTCTGAAGCGCATTCATCAGCGCTTCCCAAATTTCCAGTCCAAGTTTTTTTTTTTAAATAAAAAATATTATGTAGAAGTTGCTGTTCGGTTTGATTTTGATGTCAAGTCTAACTCGTTATGTAAGAACACAAAAGAGAACAATGGAATCCAACCAAAATTATTAGTATAAACTTTTCATGGCAAATCACCCCGATTCACACTTGGACAATGAAAACAGAGTTCAAAATACAATAAATCGGAAAATCGTCAGAATTTCTCACTGGTAGTCACATCAGTGGTAGCCAGAAGACATTTTTATTTTTCAAACGACCAACATACATTATAAGCTCAGCATCAAAATCACTAAAAAACTTAAAAGAACAACAGTTAATCAAGAGTGATCAGAAACATTTGCATTTCACAAAGCTTTAGCTATCTTGGAGGCCTCAAGATCTGCAGCTTGTTTAAGAAAACTATCATCATCATCATCTTCTTCAATAACCATCTGAATAGGTGAAAACCCCAGACCATCAGCAACAGCAAGCATGATCTTCTTCATCTCAGCTCTAAATTCTTCAACATCGATCGTTCCACTGTGATCACAGTCGAATTTCTCAAATATTGAATCGTATAACTGACTCAGCTCTTCAGGTGGTGTAGCTACATCCGTTCCGAAGTGAGATTCAATGAGTCGGAGTGATTCAAAAGCTTTACGGAGCTCCGATCGTGATAATACTCCATCTTTGTTTGAATCAAGTGCTTCGAATCGCTCGTTAATGCTTTTGTTGAATGCCGATTCGTCCTCTACGAATGTTTTTAGTGTTGTTCCGTCCAAAATCACAACTCCCATTTCTCTCTGATGTTGCTAATAACTGGGGCAGTGCCGCAGTAGTACTTTAAGTTGAAAACTGGTCAAAGTGATCCTC
This sequence comes from Papaver armeniacum, assembly GCA_023531295.1. Classification (NCBI taxonomy): domain Eukaryota; kingdom Viridiplantae; phylum Streptophyta; class Magnoliopsida; order Ranunculales; family Papaveraceae; genus Papaver; species Papaver armeniacum. Next base: position 194,710 of record JAJJWW010010620.1, on the reverse strand, counting down.
CATCTAGCTGACACGCGTGTAATGAGTGACAAGGAAAACGAGACTAGTCGACACGTGGTCTTGTGTCGGCAACTAAGTAGGCCCCACCTGATGGACAGTGCGTTTGTATTTGCAAATTTTTTAATTCTTGTTCTTGGATTTTTCTTCGTGGGAAAACAAAAGTAAATCAAACTTAGCCTGGCTGGGTGGAACGATTAGGAATCTAGAACCAAATATTACAGGAGGAGATTAGAGTTCCAGGGCTAAGAGCAGTTCATATGGTGTAAACAAATACATTTTGTTATCGGAAAATGGGTTATTTGTCCAAAAAAATTTAAAATACGGTTCAAATGGACAAGTAAAAAATTTTATGGGTGAAATGGACACAATAAAAATAAAGAACTGGATGAAACCTGGATTCATCCCGCTAAACTTAAAAAATGAATAGAGGATGAAACTGGATCATCCTGTGTAAATTAAAAATAAGAAAAAGTATTTGAAAATGGGCGGGATGAAACTCGGTTTGCATCCCGCCTATTTTTAAATTTTTGTCCATTTAAACAGTATCAAAATCTAACTGTCCTTTTCACCCAGAAAATTTTAATTTTGGTCTTTTTAACCAATTTTGTGTTTTGTTATCAGTATAAATTCAATGAACATGAAAAACGGATTGTCAAACCAATAAATTTGAGGGTTTGTTGACTAAACGTATATTTTATGAACAACTGCGCCTGTGAAGTAATCCAAAAACGCCAACGTTTGATGTTTGACCGCCCCTTTATTTTATTTTATTTTATTTTATTTTATTTTTTGAGAATATATTGAAAGAAAAAGATATTCACAGGGAGAGTGAGTCAAAAGACCCCCAAAGGAAAAAGAAAAAGCTAATTACATGTTAACAATGTCTTCCCAATTATACAGAATTTGATTTATAGAGTAATCTTTAAAGGTTTCGGTTGTCATGCTCCACATGTGAATATCCAGAATAACGGTATGAATCAACTCATCTTTTGATATACTTCTACCTCCATGAATTCTTCTATTTCTTTCCAACCATAACTCCCAACTGCAAATGGTAACAGGTGCCATATAGTTCTTTTTCTCAGTGAGTGACTATCAAGCCTCCACACTTGCATCATCGAAATAAAGTCCTTATCCATTACCCACGTTACTTGAAGAAAGTTAATAAAGAAGTTCCACAGATGAATAGCCAAACTACATGAAAGAAAAAGATGGTCCTGAGTCTTCACTGCCTCATTACAGTATAGACAAAGATTGGAAGGAATGGTCATTCCTCTATATTCCAACATACTTATTGTTGGGACAGAGTTATGCATCGCAGCCCAAATAATAAACAAAACTTTAGGAGGTGTTGGCTTACTGTTTGATACCTTAAACAAACTGTCATTCTCCTTCCTCCTCAGAAAGTCTTCTATACACAGACCTTACAGAGCAGTCGCCTTCTATGTAGTCTTCATTATCATGATCTAGAGTTACATTCCTTATGTCGTGTTTGATGTCAAGCAAATCTATTCTTTCCGCAGGATCCAATTCTCTTGAAGTTTTAAGTTGTATGTTGAACAAAGCACAAGAACAAGATCAAATCTCCGGTTTTTTCGTCAAGGAGGGGGGAACAAAAATAAATCACTTACAATTTGCCGATGATACAATCATCTTTCTTGATGCTAAGAGAGAACAAGTTGATGCCCTTCGTTACCTTCTTCTTTGTTTTGAGTTAACTTCGGGATAAAGATACATTTCTCCAAAAGTAGTTTATTTGGAGTCGCGGTCGATGAGGAAGTTGAAAATTATGCTAACATGTTAGGATGCAAGTATGCGAGTTTTCCTAGCATATATATCTTGGCCTACCTTTGGGAGATAAGGTAGGAGGCACTCAAAAATGGGAACAAATACTTGAAATTTATGGAAAAAGAGTTACTTCTTGGAATGGAAAAACAATAGCAAGAGGAGGTAAGTTAACTCTCATCAAAAGCGTTTTCGCTAGCCTACCCATTTATTATCTCTCTATTTTTCTTGCTCCTTGCTCCATAACTAAGAAAATTGATAGAATTGTGAGAAATTTCTTATGGGATGATGAAAATAGGAAAAGAATCCACAATATTGGTTGGAAATTGTCTTCAAAACCAAAAGAAAAAGGTGGTCTTGGTATAAGGAGAGCTAAGCAAGTGAACTCGGCTTTGCTAAAAAAATGGTGGTGGCGCTTTGGCGTAGAGAAAGAAGCATTTTGGAGGAAGATCATAGTTGAAAAATTTGGTGAAACATTTACCGGTTGGGAAACTCTCCAACCCAAAGGATCGAAAGGCGGTAGCTTGTGGTTTAATATCTATAAAGAGCTTGAAGATTTCAATAAAAATATTAGATTCAAGATTGGAGCGGGTAAGGAAACTAGATTTTGGGAAGATTCTTGGCTTTGTGAAGGAAGATTGTGCGATATGTTTCCATTGGCTTATGAAGCTTCAAGGACCAAGGAGGTTGTGGTGGCTAGTATGTATGAAGTTAGGGAAGACGGTGTAAGGTGGGCATTCATGTCTAGGCAAAGATACTCTCAAACCATTACAAGTGAAGTGTTATCTATATCAAATCTTCTCTCTTTCATCTCTATTCAAGAAGGGGTTACGGATACCCGAATTTGGGTTGGTAGTGATCATGGTCAATATACGGTTAAGGATGGAAGTAAAGACAATGACGATCAAGGTGAGCCGGATTATCCAATCAATGTTGTATGGAGTAATGAGTACCCTCACAAAATCAATTTTTCCTTTGGCTTCTCTCTCATGATCGGGTAATGACGGCGGATAAACTTTTTAAGAAGAGGTATGGATGTCTCTAGTGTTTGTCGTTTTTGTGAGGAAGACGATGAATCGAGTTCGCACTTGTTCTATGGTTGTTGGAGAACCCGGAGAATATGGGATTACTTCGTTGAAGGGTGCCACTTTGGTTGGTCATACGACCCTAATATTATTGTATCTATCAAGACTTGGAAGTTTAATTGGGGAGACGAAAGACTTAGCCGCATATGGAATAACATTCCGGTTGCAATTTGGTGGTGTATATGGAAAGAAATGCGAAATGCAAGAACCTTCAATAACAAAAAGAAAAATTTGGCAAGACTCATTAGAGATATCAAATTACAAGCGTTCTTTTGGGCAAATCAAACACAAGAATGTTAGGACTTACGGCAAATATTGTGATTGCTTTATGGGATTCATTATACCGGCCTCCCGTAATTTTTGTTTTTTGTTTTTGGGTAGCCGAATCCCCTTTCGGTTCCCCTTTTTTGTTCGGTTGTAACCATTGGGTTAAGGAACCCCTCTTAAGTGACTTTTTTCAATGAAATTTCTATTTGACCGATCAAAAAAAAAAAAAGATCAAATTCTCTTGAGAACAAAAAAATTCCAACCCGAATTCTTCATTATTGAATGCCGATTCATCCTCTACGAATGATTTTACTGTTGTTCCGTCCAAAATCACAACTCCCATCTCTCACTCTAGTCAGGATGGCTAATAACTGGGAAAACGAGATACTCGTCAAAGTTATTCCTCCATCTTGCACACGCGTGCAATCATTGACTAGGAAAACGAGATAATCAACATGTGTTCTTGTGTCGGCAACAAAGTAGGCCCCACCAGATGGACAGTGTTTTAATGTAGCTGCAGTTTTTTATTTTTCCTTGGAAGAACAAAGGCACGCGTGCATCGAACTTAGGCCGGTTCATATGGGCGTGGCAAACTTGAGAGTTTGTCATTTTTGTACCCACTATGGAGCTGGCAAACTGGCCTGGTTAAGGGGCAAATTTGCCACTTAGCCTGGCCAGGTCAAGAATTTGTCGAGCGGTAAAATCTCGATTGCCCTGCCAAGACTACACCGTTCGGTGTTTTGTAAACCGTCAGCGGCTTTAATAAAACCGGACGGTCTAGCCTACACCGCTACGTAGAATCTGATCCAACGGCCATAAGTCTTCCCCCTATAAATACCAAATTCCCCTTCCATTTTAACTCACGCCTTCTCTTCTCTACTCTTCACATTTGTTAATCTAAAACAAATTTCATCATCCAACTCTTTCATTCACTCTTATTGTATAAGTTCTTTAATATGTCTCAATCTAATACTCAATCTAATAAAAATAAGAATATTAGGGGTGCAAAATTTATCGTAGCCGAAGATGAAAGCATTTGTAGAAACTATGTGTTCTTTACACAAGATAGTATCGATGGTGCCCAACAACAATCTACCAAGTTGTGGGATAACATATTTGCTAAATTTCGTGAAGAAACTATGAACATCAACGATCGTGATGCAAATGGATTATCGGGTCGCTTCGTTATAATTAATGCCCAACTTGCCTTGTATGTTGTTGCTTTAATGCAAGACGCTTGTGCTCGAGCGAGCGGTCTTGTCGATGTTGATGTCGAACGAAAGTGTCGAACTGATTGGCACCACAAACATGGGAAAATTTTTGCTTATGAATGTTGTTATCATATTTTGAAAGTGTTGCCTAAATATAATCCAGAAGTGTTAGCAAACATGCAGAATGTACCTGCAAGTTTACCATACACTTCTTCTCCTTCGACTCCAGGTTCACAACCATCTCAAACATCTCATCCCCCTCTGGAGAATCCATTTTCTTCACCAGAAACCACAAAAAATAACAATTCCAACTTGAATGTCAATGCTGCGATTAAGAGAAAATTGTTTGGAACAAACAATGCAAGAGTAGCGAGAAAAGCCGCCCAAGAAGGAGAAGCAAGTGAAGGTGTTTTGGATACTTTGATAGAGCATCAGAAGACCGGCAGGTCTTGACTAGGGAGATGAAAAAACATCGACAAACTCAAGAGAAATTTGTTTCAGACTATGACAAGAATAAGATTCTAAATGCAAACACCTTAACAATGAATCCCAGACAATTGATGGTATGAGAGATGGAGATGGACAGGTTAGTAGAGGAGTTGGAAGAAAAACGAAACAGTAGAAATTTGGAAAAACAATTTGGAGTTCAAGCTGAAGATGAGGATGATGAAGACCACGATGAAGTAGTGTCACTTTATTAATGTATCAGCTTTAATTTTAATGAAAATGTAGTATTTGGTTATGGTTTAATGAAGCTTTAATTTTCTAGTTTTTTTTTCCATTAAAAATTGTTCTAGCTTTTTCATTACATTAAAACTTAAACTTGACAACATCCATGAAAACATAAGACTTAAACTTAAACTTGAGACTAGAACTAAACTTAAGCCTAACATCTCATACGAGTTATTAGAAACTCCTTAAGAATTTGGTAATGCGTTTCGTGTTCAAAAAAATTTCGTTTCCATCTTCGCCACTCGTCTCGAGTTCGTATTCCCAATTCAGCTTCGGTGTCACCTCTAAGACGAAATCGAGTGACAATCCTTTTCATAGCTATAAAATCCACAAGATCTTTTTTTTATAGTCATGAATCGGCAACAAAGCAGCGCAATCCCGGTTATGAGGATTACCTGTCTCTGTGCACAAGGCATCATGAATTTTACCCAAATAACTTATATTAGGTAAAATGTTCATCCGTCGTTCTTCACCTCTCTTCGGGTAGTATATTACATAGTTTCTACAAAGAGATACATCTTCATCTTTAGTAAATCTAGGAGCATCCATAAATTACCCAGGAAGTAGAGAAGTTTTTGTAGAGAAGTGAAGGTGTGATTTTGAAGTGGAAGTTCTTAACTGAAGGTGTGATTTTCAAATGGATGAAGTGAAGGTATATTTATAAGGATTGTTGGCGATTGAGCCTAGACCGCTAGCGATTAAGTCTAGACCGCTATTTTTAATGACCGTTAAAAATATTAAACTAAAAACAGCTTAAAAACAAAACTATGAAACAACAGATGAAACTTAAACAATTAACAACAAATGAAACTTAAACAATTAAACAACTTGAAAACAAAGTTATGAAATAACAAAAACAACTAAACACTACTCAATTCGTCCTCCATCTCTTCCAAACTCAGCCCACATATTCGCTCTGAGATCTTCCCTTAACATGTTATACGGAGTTCTGTTCTCAATGTGACTAGTCATTTGCGCATAGTTCCTTGCGGGTAATCCTCTTTCTAGGTGAACCTCAGGCCTTAAGTCTTCATCTTCATGGTTAGTCCAATTCTTATTACGACGGGTTTCCTGAATTACCATGTTATGCATATTGATGCAAGTCAACATAGTCTTATGCATTTCACGAGCACTTAGACCACGATAGTCCCACAAATGATGGAGAACTTCCGCTTTAGAATTACAAAAGCCCGTTCAACATCCTTTCTCAGATCTATTTGTCTACTATTGAAATATGAATATGAACGACCCATTTCACCGGAATGTGGCTGACGGTAACATTGAACTAAAGTTGACCATTTTGGATAAATTCCATCTGCAAGATAATAACCATGAGTGTAGCGATTCCCGTTGATAGTGAAATTTGCCTGAGGTGAAATTCCATACTTTAAATCTTCAAACAAAGGCGATTTGTGTAGAGCATTGATATCGTTCTGAGATCCCGGGAGACCGAAAAAAGCGTGCCATATATGTTAGAGCATTGCTCGGTCGAACTCTCAAGCGTTGCTATCTCAAGCTTGTTGTCAAGTTTAGTTACCAAAACTATAATTCTTGATTTCTAGTCTACTTATAGCTAAGTCTCGGACTAGGATAGAAAGTGTAGTTGAGCTCAAGACTCCATGGCGATCATCATACAAAGACGAAGAACTACTCAAGGAACTGGTGGAACTTCATCGACTAAAAGGTATGTGGAGACTTGAACTTATCTATCACTCAAAAGTCTATCTACTTTATCTCCTATCTTGATATAAAAGTCGTATTGCTATATAGACTTTGATTATACACATTTGCTATTTCGAGCCGAGTTTATCTCGCTTATCTATTTCTCGAAATATGTGTTGGTAAGCTTTCGCTTTGGCCAAGTTCATCTTTACTAGTGACGAAAGTCATATTAAGTTTCAATTACTTGAAAATTGCTTTGACGAAAAATAGTTTGTGAACAACAACTATATAACGTCCTCTAAGAATGTTTCAATGATTGAAATGAGAGTTTAGATTATATAACCATGGTTGGATATAAACATTGTGTGGTAACTCATACGTGTGTAAGTCCTTATTCCTTGAACTAAAGTATGCGTACTTTGGTGCTCAGGAAAACCTGAACTAGAGTCCGCGTACTGTCGGAAGTTCACATCCCGTGAATTTTTGCTGGAGTTTGTGAACTGAAAACAAACTTATTACGGGTACTTAAGTCCGCGTACCAGTATGCGTACTTAAGTTGGTTATTTTCTAAAAAACGATTGTTCGTGAACTTAAACTTATATAAACTAAGGAATGCATATTTGCAAACCGTGGATATAAAGTTCATGAATTGATCCGAGTGAATCAAATCGATTTTGCTTCGATTGTGTCTTGTATACTTCTATAAGATCTAAGCAATTGAACAACTCTCTAACTAGTTCATTTGAGTCATTTGAACTAGTTGTGGTAAAGAAGAATATGGTTGATATGAAAGTGCTCATATGGCTAACCATTTGGTTAGGGTACGGTTACACATACCTAAATAAATGTGCATTTCATTTTTGTGTAACAAGCTAAGTTTCGATCTAATGGTTGGAAGATATTAGCTTGAATCTAATCAGGTTTTCAACTAACGGTGAATATTGAATGTTTTGTTACCAAGGTAACTTAGATTGCAAACCCTAATTTGAAAGGCTATATAAAGGAGAACTCTAGCAACTGGGAAACCTAATCCCCACACCTCATGTGTGATACTAGTTGTATTAGCTAGAGTCGATTATCCTTTAATTTTAGGTTTCTATCGAGAACCTGTAGGTTAACGACTTAAAGACTTCATTGGGATTGTGAAGCCAGACCGATACTACTTTTCTTGTAGTTGTGTGATCTGATCTTGTTGTTTCTATCGTACCAAGTATAATCGTAATATTTGCTTGAGATTGATTTCTCCGATAGGCAAGATATAAAAGAAGTCACAAACATCTTCGTCTCATCGTTTGTGATTCCGCAATATCTTCTTTCACTAGTCGATTAAGATTATTGTGAGGTGATTGATAATTCTAGGCTGTTCTTCGGGAATATAAGTCCGGGTTATCAATTGGTTCCTGTTCACCTTGATTTATCAAAAGACGGAACAAAAACTCGTAGGTATTTCTATGGGAGACAGATTTATCTATTACCGTAGACTTTTTTATGTGATACAAATTTGTTTATTAAAGTCTTTGACTTTGGGTCGTAGCAACTCTTAGTTGTGGGTGAGATCAGCTAAGGGAATCAAGTGCGTAGTATCCTGCTGGGATCAGAGACGTATGGAGCGCAATTGTACTTGGATCAGTATGAGATTGATTGGAGTTCAACTACAGTCCAGATCGAAGTTAGTTTGTAATAGGCTAGTGTCTGTAGCGGCTTAATATAGTGTGTGTTCAATCTGGACTAGGTCCCGGGCTTTTGTGCATTTGTGGTTTCTCGTTAACAAAACTTCCGTGTCTGTGTTATTTCTTTTTCCACATAATATTTTGTTATATAATTGAAATATCACAGGTTGTGCGTTGAATCGATCAATTGGGAAATCCAACCTTTGGTTGTTGATTGAAACATTGATCCTTGAACATTGGTTTTTGGTACCGTTCAAGTGATTTCTCTTGTATTCAATTAGACTCGCTGATTTCTATTTGCTTGAGTAAGTATTGAATCGACAAAGTGAGATATAACTCTTTGATATACTTTTATTAAGATTGAGTCATTTGTCTAGTTGATTCTCTTAAAAGTATATTGGAGTTAGTCCATACAGATTGCTAAGTGAAATATTGGGTGTGGTTGTTAGACCCCCGCTTGTTCAATTGGTATCAGAGCAGGCAAACACGTTTAAAGACCTTATAAGTATGTGTTTTTAGCGATCTGACTCTATGGACAGGAATTATATCTCCATAAACGTACCACCAGTCTTCGATGGCTCAAACTACTTATGGTGAAAAATCGCTATGCGTGCTTTTCTTCAAGATCGTGATTTTCAAACATGGGTACGTGTTGTTAATGGCTATGATCCTCCGGTTAATACATAAGGCGATGTATCCATACCTAAGGATATTGGTAGATATAGTCAGGAAGAAATCCTTGTTGCAAAGCAAAATTCTAACGGCTTAAATGCTTTCATACATGCCATTACCCCAGATCTTAAGCACCATGTGACTACGTGCACAAAGTCAAAAGAAGCCTGGGATATCTTAGAAACTGTATTTGAAGGAAATACCAGTGATAAAGAAGCTAGGCTTCAAAACCTAAATTCTGATTGGGAAAGCCTTTGTATGGCAGATGAAGAATCATTTGATGAGTTTAATCAAAAAGTGTCTGAAAATGTTAATGCATCTTTTGCATTGGGTAAGACCATTCCTGAAAAGGATATTGTGATGAAAATTCTCAGATCGCTGTAATCTAGATATGATGCTAAGAAGCATGCCATGGTTGATGGGAATAATCTCACAACGATGTCCAGAAATACTATGGTTGGGAAGCTAAAGATCTTTGATCATGAGCATACGTCCAAGTCTAGTAAGGATGTTGACTTCAAATTACTAAAGAACACTAAATTACTTGATAAAAGTAAAAGTGTTTACATCTCTCAAGATGATCTTTCTGAGGCTGATTCATCAGATGAAGATCTTGAAAAGTCAGTCTCGTTGATCACAAGACAGTTTAGGGATCTTCTTTTGAAGAGAAGTAAACGGTTCTCCAGAGATAAATCCAAGTCATCAGATAAAACTCATAATCGTGTTCCTCCTAAAAATAGGGATAATTATGAAACTGATGACGAGGATATGCCTCAGTGCATTAAGTGTAAAGGTTTTGGTCATTTTGCAAATGAGTGTCCAAATCGAAAGAAATACACTTGGAACAAAGTCTTTTGCAACTCTTGACGAAATGTCGACAACTATGATTCTAATGAAGACGAAAAATCAAGTGTTGCACTTCTTTGTGAAAATATTGACTTTGATAATTGTAGAAATACATACATCAATCTTGATATTCTTTCAGAAGAAAACTCAACCAATCTGCAAGATAAAATTGACCTTTCCATTGGAACTCTGTGTATAATGTTTTAGGTACCACTATGTGTCTAGCAGCTTGCACATCTCAGATGCCTGAATTATATCCAAGATTAACGTGCTCGTATTGTTCACTCAAAGGTCATGAACTATCAAAGTGTTACAAGTACAAACACAAATTGAGACATGTCAACAAACTTCAACGAAGAGAAAATCGATTGGAAAACAAGCTTAAACTTGCTCAAAAGACCGCTGAGCTATGCAAGATTTTATCTTCGTCTAAGAAGTTAGTTTCCAAGGATAAAACAATACCATTTGAGAAGAAAGTATGGTCCAATCGTTTTGATAGACAGAGGTCGATGGATTCCTCTCAAAAGGAACATGGTGGACAGTTGTTGTTCACCGCAAACACAACTGATTGTGTAGATTTGTGTATCTTGTCTCATATGCCTGATCAAAAGAGACAAGGTTGTTCACCTCTCAGGCTTTAGGAAAAGTTTTTTTTCTTCTTTTCTTAGTTTTGTTTTTGTTTGATACAAAATTGGAATTCCATGTCTATCAATAAAGGAGGGTTATTCTCGACAATTTTACTCTTTCTAGGGTTCAGAATTGTGCGTGCACGAACCTGTTAAAGGTTGCGTAACCCTACATTCCTTTTTCCTTCCCTGAAGCTTCTTTTATCTTAAGACTACTCGTTGAGTTAAATTGTGATTTCCTCTCACAAACCCATACGCTCATGGATACTCCAAGCATCATGTCTTCTGATGGAAAAGATGTTAATATGATTGTTAAGCCATCAATCATGAAGGAAAAAGAGAAATCTCCATTTCCTCCAACTTTGAAAAGGAAAAGAAGGAATGTGAGGAAGCCAAGAGCTGTTCCTACAAGTTCTCAGAAGTTTTATGATGTTCTTGAAGTGTTGAAGGAGACACGAAAGGAGATTCAACAGATAAATGCGTTTGTGCTTAAGACTCATGAGATTCAAAGGCCACTGGTTGACATCGGTCAAAGGTTTATTGATATTAACTCCTATCTTCATGAACCTTATGTCCCAATGGCTATTGATGATGAAGATAAAGAATTCTTCAAAGGTCTTAACATCTAGTAAATCTTCTCGATGAGAATTTTATTTCTTGTTTTGTTTAGAAGAATAACTAGAGTTTGGAATAGCCATTATTGTGATTACACATAGCTATGTCCAACGTTTTCATCTTCATGTTTTTTTAGGTTTATTTGTTTAAATTCTAAAAAAATTGGAAGATGATTTTTGCGATATTAATCTTTATGGTTTTATATATTGCAATTTATTACGGGATATGTGTGTTTGCGTCCGTGAACTATGATTGTCCTATACCTTGTCAAAAGTTAAGTCTTTCATATGTCGATATGCATGTATTGATAAAAAGAATGAATGAACTTTTGACATTACAAAAAGTTTTAAGCCTATTGTATGTCATTATGCAAATATTGATGGAAGATAGGATGAACTTTTGTTTACGAGGATTATGTCTATTGTATGTCATTGTGCAAATAGTGATAGAAAATAGAATGAATCCTTGTCTATTCCGCAATATTGATCTTCCCTGATCCATATTTTATGTATATATTGTGCGGCTCCGTAAGTTCTCTTATGTTGAGCATTTCCGATTAAGTTAATCATGGGTTTTCTTGTGGTTAATATAATTGAGTATTTTTGGATTCAAATTCATATTCGTATGTGATTTGCTATGTCTAAAGAAATCCTTGTTTTCTTGTGAAAGTAAGGTCGCTCTTGTTGTTCTTTCGGGAATGGCATTTTATGGGGAGTGCGGCTGTGGAATATTATAGGGGTTATCTTGTATCTTTATAAACTCCTTGATGAAAGCATTTAGCTTCGGATATATGATTGCATCTAAAAAGTTGATATGTGCTTTCTTTTGGTCATGAAATGTCTCTATGGAAATTTCATTAGGATCCCACTAGTTTTCGTACCTTTGCCAATTTTATTGACAAAAAGGGGGAGAATTAATGTGTAGTTCACACTACAAATACATATAGTTTTCGGATCATTATGTAAGGTGGAGTGGTTTCCATGTGAGATGGAGTATTGACTAAGGGGGAGTGATACATATCACCATAGTATTGTTGTCGAAGTTGTGATACAATTGAACTTTGATGTTGTGTAATAATACTATGTCACTGTGTAACAATGATTGAGAATTCTTGTTTTCTCATTCTTATATCTACGGATTTTCAACAACGATGATGTTAAACTTACAACCTTTGGAATCATTAGAGTACTTGGAAGTGACGAAGATTTCGAGTAATGTTGAAGAACCAAGGAGATCAGGCATGTGGAAAAGAAGCTACAAAAATTTATTTATTTATTTTGTATTCTATATGTATTGGTAGTTTTTGTAATATTCTTCGCTTTTAAAATCCTTGAACTAAAGTGGAATTTTTTCGGGATCTATGCCAGTTTGGTTTGGTTTAGTGTGGGTAAAGCCCTTAGTAAAATTTAGTATTTTATTTAGTTATACCCGTGTGGTTAGGAGGAAAAACTAGGTTTTTGACATTTTCTTCTTAAACCACGATCGTGGGAAAGTGAGAAGTATATTTAGAAGAGGAAAATAAAATTTTAGGAGATAAAGCATAAGAAGTCGCCGCAAGTATACCAGAACCATAGGTTTTGGTTGAAGGGATTTATTAAGAGTGATCGGTGGCGGTAAGGGTTAAATTGATTAATCGTTTTTCATGGTTAACTAGATTACGATTTAATTTTGAATTGGTTCTCTTGTTTTCTTTTTCATAGGGCTTGATCAGTCGAAGTAATTCTGCATAAGTTGGAGAAATTTGTGTGCGACAGTTTGAGGCAAGTTTACTTCGTCTCTGTGCTACGACAAATTTAATATTCAAATTGGGCTAGATATCTAATTAAATTTAGAGATTAGGATAGAAGTATATAGGTTCATGTGCTTAACAAATTTGCTGTGAACTATTTATATAGTTGGTAAGTAATTTCATAGTGCAAGCCTCGTGAATAGATCTCGTTTGACATCTCATGAACTGATGATAATTATTTCACCCATTCCCTTAATTGAATTTTAGTATCTACCATGCTTAAGTAACTATGCTATTTGTTGATGCACATATACTTTATTTGAATTAATGAATTGTACTTGTATGATTTAGGATTCCATGCTTGTACTGATGCAATAGTGTAGAATCTGTAAGCTATAATACTTGTTTGGTAGTTGAAAATATTTCTTGGAAGCTGCTTGTTCTTGACGTGCGTGATTTGTACTGTTACATCTTGCATTGAAGAATTTCAGTACGGTAAGTTGGTCGGTAGATGAAGATGACACTTCAAATTTTATAATTTTTGATGTTGCTCAAAGTAAAAGACCAACTAAAGGAAGTGAGCTATGGAGTGAAATTGGTTGAGCTGTATTGATATAGTGGTCAAGCAGTACACTGTAGGAATGTATTTATTGGTATTTGATAACGTTATGAATACTTGGTTATTACCTATTTATGAAAAACGGTGCAAGTTTGAGCATTAGACTCACAAGGCTTAAGTGTGGTGCTTTTGGTCTAACCTTGTCATCTTGGCCTAAGCATAAATCTAAGGTATGTGCACATTCGAAACAAGTCAAGAAAATGTGTAAACCTGGGTAACATAAATCGAATCTTAAATGGCGTATAAGTTAAGTCCGTCATGTTATTTGTGCTCTAAAATGGCAGCTTGATTCGATAGGTACACGGTGGATGTATGGGGTCTGTCCTATTACACTTTTCCAAGCGTTTGTCGCAAACGGAAGGTTGAGTTTGTCTCTTCATTTTGGTATATAAGAACTGTTAAGTTGCATATAGATCTGTGTATTTAGGAATGCTATAGTATTTAATTTACATACCAAAAGTGATTTAGATTTAGCTGGTTTGAAATCCTATTTTGGGTTGGCAATTATATTAAGTGTTTGTGTGCTATTAGTTCCGTTAAGTTTCTGCTGCGATATACTTATGTCAGAATGATAAATTAATCATGACTGATAGCTTGGTTTGAATCTTGGGTTTGTCGCGGACCGGGGATTTGGTGAACTTGCTTGGAGTTTAACTCCCGTTGATTATTTTTTTCAGGTGTTGTTAGGGACCGTGAAGGAGTTTGATTGTTTCCAGCATCGTTGGATATACTGAAGATATCTAACTGAGGGTGACATTCTACACCCTTCTTTAGGCCTGTCAATGGAAGAATATCCAGTCGGATATTTAGAAATCCGATATCCGATGTTTAAAGCACTGGATATTCGATATCCGATAATATCTTATAGGATATCAAAATCGTTATCGATTCCGATAGATAAAAGCTGTCGGATATCCGATAATATCCGGTTATACCAAAAAACTTAAAAATCCTTGTAAAATATTTTCATAATTGACACTTATCGGATATTTATCCGACAATATCCGATACTAGACTCGAAATTAGGATAAATTACAAATAAGTTCCTATACTATCCCTTCATTTCGGATGGGTCTAATCCGTTTCCGATATGTCAAGGAAGAAATATCGATAAAATATCCGATCCGATATCCGATGGTGATAAAATCTTATAGGATCTCGAATATTCGGAAACGGTTCGGATATCGGACAAATATGCCTACCCTTTCTTTTTATTTACTATCGTTATGTAGTGGTGAGGCGGTGGGTATACTTGCTTTTTATTTTATTTTTTTTTTATTTTGCTAGTCCTATTTAAAGGTGGATTATATTATTGAATCGTTATTTTTGTTAAGAAATAAATTTCCCTTCGCATATTCAATTGTAATGGAACCGAGTTCCTAGTTTTAAATGGGTTATGTACCTTCTTGCAGATAAATTAATGACCTATTTTCTATTTAATCGTCGGCCGGGGTTACATGGAAAATAGGGTTGTTACAGTTGGTATCATGAGCTTAGGTTAGAGTAACTATAGGACTTGGGGGGAGTGAGCCTAGGACGTTTCGTTATGTATATCCATGGATTGGATATGCTTTATAAATATTAGTATATTTATTATATTCTTTTCTAAGATTATCATTGACTTATATAGGAATGTCAAGGCGTGGTACTAGGAGACGTGCTGGTACTTGGAAGAGGTAGTACCTTAGGAAATGGTGGTCCTATTGATGAAGATGAACCATAATTAGGAAATCGAGGCGTGAATGTGAATATGGCACAATCGACTCAGTTAAAGCCAAGCAAATTCTTCAATGAACCAAAATGTTGGACAAGTCAACAATCATCGTAACCAAGGACCCCATCAAACGAGGAAGATAGGTATAGAAAGTTTCGGTTTCAGTTCAAAATTTGAACCCGAAAGAGTTTTCCTGGAAAGTCGATAACCCAATGATAGCCCATGAATGGAAGGATGAGATGGTAAAGATTTTTAGGACCATAGGACCTTCTTGCACATTAGAAATCTTCAAGCAGATTAGCTACCTTTGAGCTCACCTTGGAGATGCTCATACTTGGTGGACTTCAGCTTCACGTGGATTGGATCATGCCACCATGACATGGACAGACTTCATTACATATGTTTGATGACAAGCATTTTCCTCAGAGTATTCGAAATGCTAAGGAGAGAGAGTTTCTTTCATTTAAGCGGTGGTACTTTATCTGAGAATACGAGATTGAATACTCAAGATTGTCGATGTTTGTACCTCACATGGTGGATACTAAAGAGAAAAATCGACGTAGGTTTGTTTATGGTTTGAATGCTGTGTATCGGAGGCATATTGTTGCAAATCATATGATTGACACATATGTTAGGGTCATTGAATGTGCCAGAGCTTGAGCAAGATTTCTTAGCTCATAAGAGGGATGAGGAATACTTGAAGAAGGACAATAAGGTTGACCGTGCATCAAAGGTTTCTTCAGGTCAACATGGAAGTGTAAGAACTACAGACCCAGAATGTCACTCAAAAAGGTGATCATCCAGGGAAGAAAAGGAAGGGGTATTGAAATCAAGGGAACCGTGGTCAGAAGAACGATGGTAATGATGGGGTAGTAGTGCCAGCTGAGGGCGAGGCTCTTGCTGCCAAACCAATTAACTTCTATGGGATGTGCTATAACTATCTTTAAAGGGCACAAGGAATCAGAATGTACCAAAGAGAAAGTTCGGGCAAAGAGATAGACGTGGAGCAACCAAACACCTGGGGTTGCAACGCAAATGTGCAGCCTCGTGGCCAGGGTCAACTCTTTGTTGTGCAACCTTCTGAGGCGGAGAATGCTACTTTGGGAGGTACTTTCTTTATTTTAGGAGAGCCTGTTAGTATTTTATTTGATACCGGAGCTACTCATTCTTTTATTTCTGCTAAGTTAGTTCGCATGGTAAATCTTTCTATGAAAGTGTGTGATATTTCGTTATGTGTTTCCACCCCTACTAGTAGTATGGTAGAGTTGAGTAACAAGGTTGATGCATGTCCTATTATGATTGGTGATGTTAAGCACTTGGTGGATCTTTATGTGCTGGAGATGGTTCCTTATGATGTAATATTAGGAATGGACTGGTTATCTTCTAATTTTGTGCAATTGGATTGTGCTGACAAGACAATCACTTTTGCAAAGCCGGGTCAATCTAAGGTAGTGGTGCAGACTACATCTCGAAGTCTGTTTGTAGAAGCTTTCCTTAGCCATATTGAGGGTGAAATAGTAGATATGCAGATTGTGAGTATACCAGTGGTGTCTGATTTTGTGGATTTGTTCCAAGAGGTTCCTGGATTACCTCCTAGTAGGGAAGTGGAGTTATGTATCGAACTTTCAAACCAGTGTACGACACCAATTGCTCATGCACCTTACAGAATGGCTCCAAAGGAAATGCAGGAGTTAAAGTCTCAGATTGACCAGCTTTTGAGTCAAGGATTTATTCCGACGTAGTTCTTCACCATGGGGTGCTCCTGTTTTATTTGTGAAAAAGAAAGATGGTTCTTTACGATTGTGTGTTGACTACCGGCCCGAACAAGGTCACGATAAGAAACAAGTATCCTTTACCTAGGATTAATGATCTTTTTGACCAGTTGAAAGGAGCTATATGGTTTTCGAAGATCGATTTGCGATCGAGGCTATCATCATCTTCTTGTTAGAGAGCAAGATATTTCTAAGACTCGCATTCCCGACTCGTTATGGTTCTTATGAGTTTCGGTGATGCCTTTTGGTCTTACGAATGCACCAAAGTTTTATGACTTGATGAATCGAGTATTTAGAGATTTCCTTGATATGTTTGTTATTGTTTTTATCGATGATATTCTTGTGTACTCTAAGACTCTGGAACAACACGAGAAACACTTACGCTTAGTGTTGCATACTTTGAGAGAGCATCGTTGTTTGCAAAGTTCTCGAAATGTGAATTTTGGCAACAATCGGTTAAGTTTTTGGGGCATGTGATATCCGAATCTGAGTTTCGAGACCTTTCCAAGATTGAAGCAGTATTGAGTTGGAAACAACCTACAACGGTTTCAGAGATTCGAAGTTTTCTTGGTTTAGCTGGATATTACCGTCGTTTTATTAAGGATTTTTCTCGAATTTCGGGACCACTTACTAAGCTAACTAAGAAGGGAGAACCGTTTGTTTGGGATTTTAAGTGTGAGGATGCTTTTCAGAGCTTAAGACTAAGCTTACTTCGACACCATTTGACCTTACTGAAGAAGGAAAGGAGCTAGTAGTTTACACTGGATGCCTCACTTCAAGGGATTGGGATGTGTTTTTGATGCGGGAAGGTAAGGTTATTGCTTATGCATCTAGGCAATTGCATGTTCATGAGAAGAATTATCCAACCCATGAATTGGAGTTGGCAATGGAGTTTTTGCTCAAGTTGTGGCGCCATTACTTATATGGAGAGATTTGAGCTTTTCACTGATCATAAGAGTCTCAAGTATCTTTTTCCCAGAAGGATTTGAATATGAGACAACGTTCGATGGATGGAACTCAATGATTTTACTTTCGCTTACAGTATCACCCCCGGTAAGGCGAATGTTGTGGCCGGGTATGCCTTGAGTCGAAAACCAAGGGGTTGTTAGCTTTCATGATGGTGGAAGAGTGGAAGATGTTGAGACAGTTGTTGAGTTTGACTTAGGCGTCAAGAATTCTTCTACTTCGCAAGCATTTTTGAGTAATCTTGTGGTACAACCCGCACTTATTAGCCGTATCATCCAGTGCTCAAACCAAGGATGATTGGTGTATGAAGCTACTTGAGCCTGCAGCTTTAAGTGAAGATTTTGTTGTAGGGATGGATGGTGGACTTAAACTTCAAGGTCGGTTATGTGTACCCTTGGATGCCCAGTTGAGACATGAGGTGTTAGATGGAGCTCACCGTAGTCGCTACACTATCCATCCTGGAGCTACAAAAATGTATAAGGATTTTATGAGGCGCTTTGGTGGAAAAGTATGAAGCGAGATATTGCAGAATATGTTTATAAATGCCGGAACATGTCAGCAAGTTAAGATTGAGCACCAAAAAGCTAGCTGGAGAATTACAACCACCCCAATACAGAATGGAAATGGGAAAATATTTCCATGGATTTTATAGTTGGATCACCGAGATCAAAGAGAGGACATGACTCTATTTTGGGTAATAGTGGATCGGTTGGACTAAGTCGGCACTTCTTACCAGTGCATACTACTTACAGCGTGGATAGATTATGTAACCTCTATGAGAAAGATTGTGGTATTGCATGGAACGCTGGTCTCGATTATTTCTTGATAGGGTGCTTCAATTCATTAAATTTTGAGAAGCTTTCACAAAGCTTCTCTTGGGTTCAGATTTGGATTTTAGTACTTCATTTCATCCTCAGACTGATGGTCAGACAGAGAGAGTTAATCAAATATTGGAGGATATGCTTCGAGCGTGTGTGCTAGATTTCCAAGGAAATTGGGATGATTATTTACCATGGGCAGAATTTGCTTACAATAATAGTTATCAGTCGAGTATTGGTATGGCTCATTTTGAAGCTCTTTATGGAAGACCTTGTCGTTCACCGGCATGTTGGGTAGAAGTGGGTGAAAAGAGATTTTTGGGGCCCTGATTTGGTTCAACTCAATACGGAGAAGATCCTAGTGTTAAGGATTGTCTTCGAAAGCTCGAGTAGACAAAAGTTATGCAGATAGGAAGCGTGATACCATTACCTCTTAAAGTCAGAGATGAGGTATTACTCAAGGTGTCTCCTATGAAAGGAGTAATGAGGTTTGGGAAGAAAGGGAATTATTCCTAGGTTATAGGACCTTCCCTATAATCTGCTAAGAAAAATTGGAATGTGGCATACCATCTTTGAGTTACCACCGCGGATGACCGGAGTGCACAATGTGTTTCATGTTTCCATGCTACGAGACACTTAAGAGATGAAGAGCGAGCTCAAAAAGCTGACGACCTTAGGAGTTAGTTGTAAAACCGGATGCCACTTATGAGGACAAGGCGATTTGTATTGTAGATCGACAAGTAAGACAACTTCGGTCTCGAGCGATACCATTTGTCAAGGTGCAATGGAATCCAAAGGACGAGCGAGAAGCTTCTTGGGAATGCGGAGGATGTTGTTCTCCGTTTCATCCTCATATCTTCAATGATCGGTAATTTTGATTCCTGGAACTAATCGGTGGTAGATCAGAATATTCTTCGCTTTTAAATCCTTGAACTAAAGTGGAAACTATTTTTGGGATTTATGCGGTTTGCTTTGGTTTAGTGTGGGTAAAGCCCTAGTAAAATTTTGTATTTTATTTAGCTATACCAGTGTGGTTGGGAGGAAAACTAGGTTTTTGACATTTTCTTCTTAAACCCCGATCGTGGGGAAAGTGGGAAGTATATTTAGAAGAGGAGAATAAAATTTTAGGAGATAAAGCATAAGAAGTCGCCGAAAGTATACCAGACCCATAGGTTTTGGTTGAAGCGATTTATTAAGAGTGATCGGTAGCGGTAAGGGTTAAATTGATTAATCGTTTTTCATGGTTAAATCAGATTACGATTTAATATTGAATTGTCTTTTTTTCTTTTCAGGGCTTGATCAGTCAAGTAATTCTGGCATATAGTTGGAGAAATTTGTGTGCGACAGTTTGAGGCAAGTTTACTTCGTCTCTGTGCTACGACAAATTTAATATTCAAACTGGGCTAGATATCTAATTAATTTAGAGATTAAGATAGAAGTATATAGGCTCATGTGCTTAACCAATTTGTTGTGAACTATCTATATAGTTGGTAAGTAATTTCATAGTGCAAGCCTCGTGGAATAGATTCGTTTGACATCTCATGAACTGATGATAATTATTTCACCCATTCCCTTAATTGGAATTTATCTACATCTACCATGCTTAAGTAACTATGCTATTTGTTGATACACATATACTTTATTTGAATTAATGAATTGTACTTGTATGATTTAGGATTCCATGCTTGTACTGATGCAATAGTGTAGAATCTGTAAGCTATATAATACTTGTTTGGTAGTTGAAAATGTTTCTTGGAAGCTGCTTGTTCTTGACGTGAGTGATTTGAACAGTTACATCTTGCACTGAAGAATTTCAGTACGGTAAGTTGGTCGGTAGATGAAGATGGCACTTCAAATTTTATAAGTTTTGATGTTGCTCAAAGTAAAAGACCAACTAAAGGAAGTGAGCTATGGATGGGAAATTAAGTTGAGCTGTATTGATATAGTGGTCAAGCAATACACTGTAGGAATGTATTTATTGGTATTTGATAACGTTATATAAGGCTGAGAGAGGATACTTCCATATTGGGGTAGGGGCTAAGTTATGAATACTTGGTTATTACCTATTTATGAAAAACGGTGCAAGTCTGAGCATTAGACTCACAAGGCTTAAGTGTGGTGATTTTGGTCTAACCTTGTCATCTTGGCCTAAGCATAAATCTAAGGTCTGTGCACATTCGAAACAAGTCAAGAGAATGTGTAGACCTGGGGTGGCACCATTGGGAGACTTCCGATAAGCTTTAACATAAATCGAATCTTAAATGGCGTATAAGGTAAGTCCGTTATGTTATTTGTGCTCTAAAATGGCAGCTTGATTCGATTGGTACACGGTGGATGTATGGGGTCTGTCCTATTACACTTTTCCAAGCGTTTGTCGCAAACGTAAGGTTGAGTTTGTCTCTTCATTTTGGTATATAAGAACTGTTAAGTTACAGATAGATCTGTGTATTTAGGAATGCTATAGTATTTAATTTACATACCAAAAGTGATTTAGATTTAGCTGGTTTGAAATCCTATTTTGGGTTGGCAATTATATTAAGTGTTTGTGTGCTATTAGTTCCGTTGAGTTTCTGCTGCGATATACTTATGTCAGAACGATAAATTAATCATGACTGATAGCTTGGTTTGAATCTTAGGTTTGTCGCGACCGGGATTTAGTGAACTTGCTTGGAATTTAACTCTTGATTATTTTTTTCTTCTGATGCTATTAGGGACGTGAAGAGGAGTTTGATTGTTTCAAAGATCGTTGGATTTCATCAAGATATCTAACTGAGGGTGGACATTCTACACCCTTCTTTTATTTACTATCGTTATGTAGTGGTGAGGCAGTGGGGATACTTGCCTTGGGTAGACTTTTTTTTTTTTTTTTTTTTTTTGCTTGTCCTATTTAAAGGTGGATTATATTATTGAATCGTTATTTTTGTTAAGAAATAAATATCCATTCTGCATATTCAATTGTAATGGAACCGGTTCCTAATTTTCCTCATGGGTTATGTACCCCCAAAGAAATTAATGACCTATTTTCTATTTAATCATCGGCCCGGGTTACATGGAAAATAGGGTTGTTCTGATTTTGTCACTAAAATTGACAAAGGGGGAGATTGTTAGAGCACTTCTCGGTCAAACTCGCAAGCGTTGCTATCTCAAGCTTGTTGTCAAGTTTAGTTTCCAAAACTTTAAGTCTTGATTTCTAGTCTACTTATATCTAAGTCTCGGATTAGGATAGAAAGTGTAGTTGAGCTCAAGACTCCATGGCGATCATCATACAAAGACGAAGAACTACTATAAGGAACTGGTGGAACTTCATCACTAAAAGGTATGTGGAGACTTGAACTTATCTATCACTCAAAAGTCTATCTACTCTATCTCCTATCTTGAGATAAAAGTCGTATTGCTATGTAGACTTTGATTATACACATTTGTTATTTCGGGAGCGGTTTATCTCGCTTATCTATTTCTCGAAATATGTGTTGGTAAGCTTTCACTTTGGCCAAGTTCATCTTTACTAGGACGAAAGTCATATTAAGTTTCAATTACTTGAAAATTGCTTTGACGAAAAATAGTTTGTGAACAACAACTATATAACGTCCTCTAAGAATGTTTTAATGATTGAAATGAGTTTTAGATTATATAACCATGGTTGGATATAAACATTGTGTGGTAACTCATACATGTGTAAGTCCTTATTCCTTGAACCAAAGTATGCGTGCTGTCGCCAGAAAACCGAAACTAGAGTCCGCGTACCGGATGCGTGATGATGGGTTCACATCCCGTGAATTTCTGGCCGGAGTTTGTGAACTAAAAACAAACTTATTATGGGTACTTAAGTCTGCGTACCAGTATGTACTTAAGTTGGTTATTTTCTAAAAAACGATTTGTTCGTGAACTTAAACTTATATAAACTAAGGAATGCATATTTGCAAACCGTGGCTATAAAGTTCATGAATAGATTCGAATAAATCAAATCGTTTTTGCTTCGATTGTGTCTTGCAAACTTCTATAAGATCTAAGCAATTTAACATTTCTCTAACTAGTTCATTTGAGTCATTTGAACTAGTTGTGGTAAAAAGAATATGGTTGATATGAAAGTGCTCATATGGCTAACCATTTGGTTAGCTATTGTTAGAACCAACTAAGTGTACATGTTTCTGGGTACGGTTACACAAACCTAAATAAATGTACATTTCATTTGTGTGTTACAAGCTAAGTTTCGATCTAACAGTTGAAAGATATTAGCTTGAATCTAATAAGGTTTTCATCTAACGATGAGTATTGAATGCTTTGTTACCAAGGTAACTTAGATTGCAAACCCTGATTTGAAAGGATATATAAAGGAGAACTCTAGCAATCGGGAAACCTAATCCCCACAAACTCTGTGTGATAGTAGTTGTATTAGCTAAGAGTGGTTATCCTTTAACCTTAGGTTTCTATCGAGACCCCGTAGGTTAACGACTTGAAGACATCATTGGGATTGTGTAGCCGGCAGATACTACTTTTCTTGTAGTTGTGTGATATGATCTTCTTGTTTCCTATCGTACTAAGTACAATCGTAAGATTGGCTTGAGATTGATTTCTCCGATAGGCAGAGATATAAAAGAAGTCACAACATCTTCGTCTCATCGTTTGTAATTCCGCAATATCTTCTTTCGCTAGTCGATTAAGATTATTGTGAGGTGATTAATAATTCTAGGTCAGTTTCTTCTAGGAATATAAGTCCGGGTTATCAATTGGTTCCCGTTCACCTTGATTTATCAAAAGACGAAACAAAAACTCGTAGGTATTTCTATGGGAGACAAATTTATCTATTACCGAAGACTTTTCTGTGTGATACTAATTTGTTTATTAAAGTCTTCGACTTTGGGTCGTAGCAACTCTTAGTTATTGGGTGAGATCGACTAAAGGAATCAAGTACGTAGTATCCCGCTGGGATCAGAGACGTAAGGAGCACAACTTGTACCTTGGATCGGTGTGAGATTGATAGGGTTTAAACTATCCAGGTGGACAGTTGGTTGTAGTAGGCTAGTGTCTAAGCGCTTAATACAATGTGTGTTCAACTGGACTAGGTCCCGCTTGTTTTTCTCGCATTTGTGGTTTACTCGTTAATAAAACTTCGTGTCCGTGTTATTTGTTTTCCATATTATATTTTGTTATATAATTGAAATATCACAAAGGTTGTGCGTTGAATCGATCAATTGGGAAATCCAACCTTTGGTTGTTGATTGAAATTGATTGATCCTTGAACATTGGTTTTTAATACCGTTCAAGGATTTCTCTTGTATTTAATTAGACTACGCAGATTTCTATTTGCTTGAGTAAGTATTGAATCGAGAAAGTCAGATATAACTCTTTGATATACTTTTATTAAGATTGAGTCTCGACTTGTCTAGTTGATTCTCTTAAAAGTATATTAGAGTTAGTTCATCTGATTGCTAAGCGAAATATTGGGTGTGGTTGTTGGGCCCCGCTTTTCAATATCTAACAATCATAAGAAGCATCGCCTCAAGGATAACCGATGGTTTTGCGTAGCCGACCCCCTCGCTTCGACTTGAAAATACCTAGACCCATAGTCTAATCAGTTAATAATTGACCAATTAATACACGTTTGCCTTTGCATATCACAAATCATGAGACATCAATCACTCGTCACATGGGGGATATTAATTAGGTTTTGGTCTCAAGGCCCACTACGGACATGTATTCATCCACGATGAGAAATGTGAGTAATTCGTGAAAGCAGTTGATGGAGTTAGCAAAGTAGTGGGTGTACAATCAATTAATCCTCTCACATACGAGGAAATGATGCAACCACGATTTCCCACATTCCCACTCTTTCACTCGAGAAACCGTCACACTTACTGGAGATCAATGTGTTTACATTCCGGCAATATAAATAAGCTCAATTCACGATTGAGACAAGAGCGTAAAAATCCACGAGATGCACCTGAGATTGAAAGACAACATCTATCGTCTAATCAATCATCTTGCGAGTAATACTCTCTCTCGATCGAGTAATCATTCAAACTTATTTCGAACCCGTCGCTCAAAACCTACAACACATTCCACAATCCTTGATCACCATTGATCTCACACACTTCTCGGTTCCTCCTCTGGCATCAACCCTCTTTCTCTCTTTGTGACCTAATTGACTCGGAATGGCAATTTATGGTTTAGGCCGAGTCCTAGATTAATCTCTCGAACCTCAAGCACTCCCTTGTCCCGATCCGTTTGAGGTTAGAGCGGTTCGCTTGGTCGAGGAGCCTGCACTGCAGGTCGTCTCTCCACTCCCTAGAAACCAAGTGAAACTTTTTCCCCATCAACACTAGGTTTGTTAACTCGAGGCTCGCGACCTCTTTTTAGATTATAAGAATAAAAATCTATTGTTAAAAGATACTATGATGCTTTTAATAGGGTAGAACACTCGTTTAAGTTTTTTAAGGATCATACATGGGGTTTAATTCATCAACCTATGGGAACCTGTTCGAGATTGAAATGATTTGCTTTTATGCAAATATTCATGATCCGGACCTTGTCAATTGCACGTTCAAGACTATTGTATGTAATGAAATTTTTACTTGTGGATCGTCATGTTATCGCATATCCGTTGAATCTGTCTCGATTTGGTAATTCCCAATTTCCACCTCTCGGAGCATGAAAGGTTGTCTTCAAATGTGATGTCAAATCATCTTCTCAATAGAGATGTTTCTCAGAGAGATGGCAAGATTGATGTTCATGGTGCTGAGTTGTTTTTCAAAGTTGCTGGAAAACTGGTTGTGGATAACATGATGACGAGCACCATTGACAAAATTTTTCAGACAGTCTCAAGTCAATCGGTCTCATACATTATTGAAGGGAGAGACATTGATTTATGTGGTCTTATCATTCATCAGAAAACTCCAGGCTGTTCTTGTCTCATTTCAAAGATTTGCATTCACTTTGGCATCATTTCTTTTGGTCCTGATCGTGGTAGACCAAAAGTCTTGACCATGACAAGCATCGAAAGACGAAGCAAACTTCAACTAGAGCCTCGCAAGTACTCGCAGCCGCAAACTCGAGATTTTCTTCAGGTTCAGTGATTGGATGCATGAGAGAGCAATGGAGTATGCTCAACGCACGATCCGGGTTTGATTGAAAACTTCGATGAAATTGCTATAGCTTATTATGACATGATAGATTAATCAGTTTATTCTTATGTTGCTTAGTTTGAATTTCTTGAGCTGTAATAACTTTGGTAATTTTCATATATTTTGAAAGAACCTATAGACATGTTACTTATTTGATAGTTCTTTATCATGGTTAGTTGTTTTGATAATTGCTCGCACATATGTTTAGATATTATGATTAAATGATTTTTTTTTTTTGGTTTTTTAAAATATATATATATATATATATATATATATATATATATATATATTATGGTATATGTGTATTTATGTCCGTGAACCTGATTATCCCATATGTGTCAAAAGTTAAGTCTATTATGTCCTGCAGGCAAATATAGATGGAAAATAGAATGGACTTTTGATTTTATGTCAAAGATTGATTCTATGGTACCATTATGCAAGTATTGATATAAATAAATGAATCTTTGAATATTAGCAGGTATTGATCTTTCCATGATCCGATTCTATGTGAAAGTCTTGTATTTGGATCCGTAAGTTTTCTTATATGTTTGAGCATTTCCTTAAATTAATCATTAAGATTTCTTTGTGGTTAATTTAATTGAGTATTTTGGATACAAATTCATGTTTCATGTAATTTGTTTATGTTAAAACAAATCCTTCTTTTCTTTGTAAAAGTAAGGTCGCTCTTGTTGTTCTTTCTGGAATGACATTTGTTGATGGTGGATTTTCGTTTAAGGTTATATTTGTAAAAACCAGAGAAAATCATGCGTCGACATCTTGTAAAAGATAAAGCCCGTTTATAAGTGACGGATACTCCTCACTTAATACACCAAGAATGGAGCATGTAGCAACAATCCCATTACGTATGAATACATGAAATTCCTCCGTTGTTGGGAGCATGTAGCAACAATCCCTTCCCCGCGAATTTCATATCAGCCTTGTATTTCCGGTACTTTCATTACGCGTGGCACGATGATCGAGTGTTACTCTTGCATGAGCAATACGAACCTCAAAACACTATAATGAATCATTATCGGTGTGGCATGACGATCGAGTGTTACTCTTCTGAAAAACTCTAACCTCCAAGCACTATAATGAAACCATGTGAAATACCCGTACAGCCGATTCTCTTTGTGTTATACTAGCCCGAGCCTCTCGGTGTGTTATACTAGCCCGATTGAGCCCTCTCGGTGTGTTATACTAGCCCGATTGAGCATCCGCAGACCATATCACCGGATATGATTCATCGTTAGCCATCCAACTCCACAAGCATGATTGGATGACCCCGCATCAATTCCATCACCCCACGGTATGGAATGCACACGCCGACCCCGCATGGTCGCCATTGGCCTTTGCCTCAAGAAACCCGTCTGCCATAGCATTATGGACGGAAAACCCTAATAGGGTTTGCGGCATATTACATGTGCCGCAAAATCCAAGCCTCAACCATCCATCTTCGCAGTATAGATGGAGGGTGTATGTAGACTCAAGGCCCTGAGCATGTCGACACAATCACCCGGATCGCCACACACTTGACTAATCGGCCAAAACCAACCATGATTAGGTTACAACACATTACGTCCGCCCGAAAGAGCATGGTCGACGCTTTGAAAGCCAAAATTAGGTTCAGCCATCACGCGCGTCCATCTTCTCCTAGCACGAATGGAGGGTCACGAATCAAATCGAAGCGGTCCTTTACATACAAAAGATGACCACCAAATGGGGCCCATCTACCCCTCATGCAATCGTCCAAGGCATATCATGCCCTAGCTAATCAAAACGCCCGCCCAAACATGCGTGGTTACACTTCCCAAATTGCAAATTGATCTCGACCCGCTCAACTTCACCGGACGAATTGAGTGGCTTAGATCACGTTTTCGTGGGATACGTATAGAGCGTGAACAACGACCTTACCATCTTCACGTCAAACCAATGGCCAAGACCGGCCAAGTTAGGGTCGTCTGGAAAACGCTACCGTGAAAAGTGTGGCATGCCAAGGCTTCTTGCGGTATCAAACTTCTATCGCAAAATCAATCTCGACCACTCCTCTTGCCACCAAGTGAGTGGCCTTCACTCTTTCATGAGAGGAACTAATACAAGGCGCCCTACACCATCATGCCACGTCCAACACGCATGTATGGTCGGTCCTCTCCAAAATCCTTCCCATGCTTGGTTTTGATAAGGCCGGAGAGGATGCTTAGCGCCTCTTCAAAAACCCTAATATCTATATGATCTGAATGAGTGTCTCAAAGCTCTCTCATCCATCCAACTTCACCCGACTTTGCTATACAACCCTCGTCGGAGTTAATTGGTCACTAAGGCGTCATTACCCATCACCTTACCACACCACAATGTAGTACCCGCATAAAATACACACGATACCACAAGTATCGACTTCCCGATACGGTTATTCAATTCAAAGATTACATGCTATCTTTCGTGGATCCACGATCCACATTCCATCAATCATGTCACAACCTGGGGATACATATCGGGGTATTTGTCACGGCAGTTTCGGCGTACGGCAATGCAACGGCCATCACAAGAACGTGCTCGGGAAGTCATGGACGGTAGGAGATGAACTCGAGAAGTGGGCAAGACCGGGTCGTGTATCACCAACGCACAACTCCACTACTCCATCATTCCACTGCCTCCACTTCCACGAAACGGAATGAGGCTCAATGACTTGTATAAATAGGTTCTCCGCCTCTATTTCAAAAAAAAAAAGTACACGTAACAACACAAGTTCGAACGTGGAAACCAAGTGTTAATACAAAACCGTATTCAAACACTCGAGCTCGCACATCAACCGTAAGCTTGCTCATCTTTCTGTTACAAGTCATAAGCAAGCCAACACCTTCACAATCTCAACACCTTCTTCGCTTCCCTCCCTAAGATCAACCCATCTCCTTCCACTTTCAGGACCGAAACAAGTCCTGAATCGGCCATTTCTTGGTTTAGGCCTGACTTGGTACTGGATGATCTCTCGAATCTACAAGCACTCATCAAGTGCGTTGGCATTTGTCAAGGTTTAGATTCATTCCTCATCCACAACCCAAATTACCAAATTCAGAGTAGTTTTCACCCATCAACAATTGGCGACCCACAAGTGGGAGATTGATCTATCGGTTGCACAAAAAATCGAATTCTCAATTTTTCGGTTTTCCATCTCACAATGTATCCGGAACCACGGGTGGTTCGAGATATCATGGGAAGCATAGCTGGAATGTCGGAGGATGTCTTGGGCAAATCAAGCTTCGGTATCACCGAAAATTAGAAGCGAAACATTCCGTCTTTTGAATGATATAACATCACAATTACAAGAAGGGCTCCAAGTCGGCATCTACTCGGGGCAAAGGCAAGAAACGCCGAATTCTTAGCCAGGAGTCACACCTTCCGGGTGGAGAGGAAAAAAAATAGCCCGCAGAGACTCGGAAAAGATGAACAACATGGTCCAGTCAACAATGAAGAACCGAGGCAACTCCTTGAGAGGAAGGACTTGTCCGTATACAACGTCTATCGGATAAAGAAATGGAGCCCTGCGGCACGGGATCCGCCGGAAGATTTACATCTCAAGACCCTTGTCGGGCAGGTGAAGAAACGCTGAGGAAGGAGAGATCAATCAAGTAACACGATGAGTACGAGGGAATGGGAACGTTCAATTCGATCACCACGACAAAGGATATTACAACACCTCCCATCCCCGCAGCCGAAACGGTTTCGCAAGTCCCGGCATCTCATCAAGTGTAACACCCTCCGGTAGTCACGAGAGCAACAACTTCCACTCCTTCATCGGGACGAGAACCGGAGGGCGGAGGAGGACCATCTCCCATTATTGGGGACTTTGATGGAAAGGTGAAGTTCTTGTCAAGACTAAACGGATATGGCCGCAACTCGGAAAAGAGGTACTCACTTTTCTTAAGACATTAACGATCGATTTCCACATGACCCGCAACGGCCACGAGCCAAATAAGGAATGGAATTCAACGACCGGGAAGGTGCCTCCAATGGCACGGACCTACATGGACCTGATCAAGCAAGCCGACATCGATATGAGCGGTCCGTCATGGAGGCTCCTACACCGGGGACCGATCTCAACGATCTTCCTCGAAATAATAGTTTCACTGTTTGTGGTCCTCACATGGAGGCTCTTCTGGCTGGGACTCATCCTCACAACGATCTTCCTCAAGTCAATAGTTTCACTACGAACCGCAGGCCTGGATCGGGAAGCGGTTTCTCCCAGTGGAAAGTTTATGCAACTTTCACATCTCTCGAAGAATCGGCGCAGCGGAGACGTTTTGCTTTGCTTATCAACGCAGGAAGGTCACGACCGTGACCTACATATCACCGCGCACGCATCAGGATTCAGAGTTAAGCACGACCACCTCTACATTGGGATCGTCTTCATTGTTTCTCAATTCTCCCGGGACATCCAAGGCTCTCCTGCAAGGTCGTACGAAGCCTACCACAATGACGGACTTCGAGGGAAACCAAAACCGGACATACGAGAAGCTCCGGAAAGAATCGGACAAGTTCGTTGCATCCCACTCCCTAGTGGGCGTCACCAGAAGAAGACCGACTTGCATCATTGAGGGCTGGTACCCACGATGCATCTTGCCGACGAAGCATTCTTCTCCATACCGTGAAGCCACAACCCACGTTCACATGAGGAAGGAACGAACTTTTATGGCGAGTCGTGACCGAAAGGAAAATGGTATACCTAAGACTGCATTATCAGCGGATACTGTGCACTAGTCTCCACCTAATGGAATGCTGCTGGGAATGACAACGAACCACAAGAGCAAGTCTGGGATCTCCCACAACAGCGGCAGTTAGATGTCTCAACTCTACAACCGATGAAATTGAAATCGTTGAGGAATCTCCTAGCCCTATCTCCACCGCCTCAACCTGTGTACGGTAAACGTGACGAAGCTCGCGCAACTTCTCAAAGAGTACCGGGACATATTTTCTTGGAGATACGAAGAAATGCTCTGGGATGAAATTGGTCACCCATCATACATGTCATGTCTGTATCCAAGTCGGTTCAAACAGATTGCGGTTGAGACCACGAAAATGGATAGATCGGGTCCGTATAGACTTTAAACTCGAACAGTCTTTGCTCAAAACAATCCTCCTCACTCCCACATCGACATGTTAGTAGATGCAAACAAATGCGGACACGCATGTTCTCCTCCATGGATGGATGTAGCGGCTACAACCAGATAAGAATGTACGAGCATGATGCAAGTAAGATATCTTCGAACTCCTCTCTAAAGATTTTATTATACCATACCGCCATTTGGTTTAAGGAATACCGGTGCAACGTATAACCGCTCTATGACGGAATCTTCCACTCTGGAGTCAGTACACCAAGGGACGGCCACAAGAAGATAACGATGTCCAACGGAGTCATATCGAGAGATCCGGCGAGTTACTCTATCGTACAGTGGTCGAACAAGATCCTGTGAGTCACTTTATCGAACGGCGGTACATGTCTATCCACGCTATATTGGAGAATCCGCGCTTTGGTCATCCTGCGAGCTTTGAACGCATTTCTACAACAACATACGCCCGATAGAAAGAACCAGGAGCCCCTGCGGGAAGAGCCTCACAATGTCAGGCATATATTCACCAACAAAGCGATACAACATTCGGCTCCCAAAGCGCCTCCTTGAAGCGGCAAGAGGAAAACCACCAAGATACAACATCATGCGCGTCCATCAACTCCAACTCCGGTACCACGTGGCACGAATCCCACATGATGAAACAACGTCCAAGGTATTCCATACCTGCCTGCCACAACAACCACTACGGACAAACCATGTAAACCACGCTTGGGGACTCGAGGCTCGCATGAAGTTCCTTCACCGTCGCCAAGGAATTCTTCAAATATGAGAAAGATGGCCGGCCGAAATCATGGATTCGCAAGGGTAATCGAACCGCAGAACCACTTCAACGCTCCCTGCGACGAAAGCCGCTTCAAATGGTCTATTCAAGAGTCAGCCAAGCAACGCTCTCTCAAGACCCACGTTCGCTCTGCCATAATCCTTCTCTTCAACACCTCTCCAGACCCACCTCAATGGTCGCATCGAAACCACTTAACATCCTCTCGAGACGTTTCGACACTCCAAGCCGCATCAATAACTGCGCTCCCATCAGTTATCTTGATGTACTCATTGCTCAACATACACGTCCCATCCATCCTTCATAAGGGCCCAACTGAGCATGAAAAACCCCTAAAAGTCGATAGGAGAAGAGTTATCTTGTGGAGCATGTATTTTCCTATAAATAAAAGGCGCTGTGAACATCTCATCTTCAATGTTCGGCATATCTTTGAAACTTTCTCTAACACCTCCCGACTTGGCACCAAAGATTATCTCGAGAAGACATTCAACAAAGGGATTCTTTTCTTCCACAATGAAATAAAAGACAAGTAGTTAGAACTTGTATGAAAATACGGGAGATGTAGTCACACACGGCAAGACTGACTCACATCGGAAAGCAATACAAATGGCGGTCCAAACACCATTCAAGTCCCATAAATTTTAGTCCTAAGTACAAATTTTAGTCTCGGGTGTTGATTTCAAGACCTGCATAGTTTCAAAGTCTCGTCGGCGTATGTGGGTGAGACTCACGTTCAATCAGCGGACACAACAAGCCCACATTCGAACAGCGAACGCTGATAGCCCCCTAACGAAGCGGGTCAAAGCGGCAGGTCGACAGGGCCAACCCCACGATCGAGTGAAGCAGCGCAATAGCCCTCGGCCGAGCAGGCCTGTAAGGTCGTCGAGCACCGAGTAAGGCCGACATCATACTGGGAAACACTCTCCTATATGCCTTTTAGTACGTGACATACTCAAGGACGGATGACCCGTCCCTCCACAGTAACTATCTAATCCTTGCCTCATAAGTTTTATCTTTAATTTATCACCTCTCATGCCTACCAAGCACAATAGTGTAACCATTATGTGCTGGCGGGGGACTTAATGTTGATGGTGGATTTTCATTTGGGTTATATTTGTAAAACCAGAGAAAATCATCGCCGACATCTTGTAAAATAAAAGCGTTTATAAATGACGGATACTCACACTTAATTCACCAAGAATGGAGCATGTAGCAACAATCCCATTATGTGAATACATGAAATTCCTCCGGGTTGGAGCATGTAGCAACAATCCCTTCACAGTGAATTTCATATCGGCCTCAGATTTCCGGGGAGACTCACATCGGTGTGGCATGACGACAGAGTGTTACTCTGCTGCAGTAACACGAACCTCCAATATAATGAATCATTATCGCGGTGGCATGACATCGAGTGTTACTCTTCTGAAAGTAACACGAACCTCCAAGCACTATAATGAAACCATGTATGAAATACATCGCATGTGCCGATTCTCTGTGTTATACTATCCCGAGCCCTCCCTGTGTTATACTGGGCCTGCATCGAGCATCCGGCACCGACCATATCAGTCCCATATGATGTCGATCGATCCATCCACGAACTCCACAAGCATGATTGGATGACCCTGATCAATTCCATCACCCCAACCCCAGGGTATGGAATGCACACTACGACCAGCATGGTCGACCATCGGCCTTTGCCTGCCAGAAACCGTCCATACCAAGCATTATGGATGGAAACCCTAAATTAGGGTTTGCGTATATTACATGTGTCATAAAACGTCTCAACCATCCATCTTCGCGGAGTATAGATGGAGGGTAGATGTAACTCCAAGGGCCCTAGAGCATGCTCGACACAATGCCTGTGATCACTTACACACTTGACCAATCGGCCAAAACCAACCATGATTGGTTACAACACATTCGTCCGCCCGAAAGAGCATGGTCGCACGGCTTTGAAAGCCAAAATTAGGTTCAAACCATCACGCGCGTCCATCTTCTCGGCCGAAATGGAGGGTCACGAATCAAATCGAGAAACCCGGTCATACCGGCATGACCCACCGGTGGCCCATCTACCCCCATGCAATCGACGAAGGCATATCATGCCCTATTAATCCAAAACGCCCGCCCAAACATGCGTGGGTTACACTTCCCAAATTGCAAATTAGATTCGACCGCCAACTTCACCTGACGGTGGGTGAAGGTTGGTCACGTTTCGTGGGATAGTCGGTATGGCGCGTGAACAACGACCCTACCTGCATCTTCCCACGTCAAACCAAGACCGACCAAGTTAGGCCGTCTTGAAAACGCGCGCCGAAAGAGAGTGTGGCGCGCGGCTTGCGTATCAAACTTCTATCGCAAAATCAATCTCGACCACTCCTCTTGCCGGTCAAATTGAGTGGCCGTATCGCGCTTTCATGAGGGAAACTAATACAGCGCCACACCATCATGCGTCAACACGCATGTGTATGGCCTGCCCCTCTCAAATCCTTCCCATGCTTGGTTTTGACTAAGCCGAGAGGATGCTTGGCGCACCTCTTCAAAAACCCTAATATTCATTAATCTGGCCGCAGATGGAGTGTCTCAAAGCTCATCTCATCCGGGCCCAACTTCACCACTACTTGGTTATACAACCCCGGTCGAGTTAATGGCCGGCACGCGTCATTACCCATCACCTTACCACACCAATGTTCAAAGACTTAAAAATACACACGCATACTTCACAAGCACGACTTCCGAATAATACAAGATTCAATCAAAGATTACATGCTATCTTCGTGGATCCACGATCCACACATTCCTTACATCAATCATGTCACAACCGGGGATACATACGGGGTATCGGGTCCTGGCTACATAGCCGCAATAGAAAATCCATCACAAGAACGTGTCGTGAAGTCATGGATCTAAGAGAGATGAACTCGGAGAAGCGGGCAAGACTGTCGTGTATCACCAACGCACAACTCCACTACTCCATCATTCCACCCTCCACTTCCCTAGAAACGTGTGAATGAGGCTCCCGATGACTTGTATAACAGGTTCTCCGCCCTATTTCAAAAAAAGATTACGAGAACAACACAAGTTCGGGCAATGAGAAACCAAGTGTTAATACAAAAACCGTATTCAAACACTCGAGCCTGCTTGCATCAACCGTAAGCTGCCTGTATTTCTATTACAAGTCATAAGCAACACCTTCACAATCTCAACACCTTCTTCGCTTCCCTCCCTAAGATCAACCCCATCTCCTTCACTTTGTGATCAAACAAGTCCCAATCGACCATCTTGGTTTAGGCGGTTGGGCATTGATCTCTCGAATCTCAAGCACTCACCGCTGTGTTGCATTTGTTGAAGGTTTAGATTCATTCCTCATCCACACCCCAAATTACCAAATTCTGCAGGAGTAGTTTTCACCCATCAACAACATTTTATGGGGGAGAGTTCTTAATTGAACTTGTGCTTATTTGCCAAATCTTTGTGGGGAGTGCGGATGTGGAATATTGAAGGAGTTATCTTGTATCTTTATAAACTCCTTGATGAATGCATTTAGTTTCGACTATATGATTACATCTAACGAAAGTTGATATGTTCTCTTTTAGATCATGAAGTATCTCCTCGAGAATTTCATTATGATCCCGCTAGTTTTCTACCTTTGAAAATTTATATCGACAAAATGGGAGAATTATTTTGTAGTTCGCACTACATATACATATGTTTTACATATCATTATGTAAAGGGTGGTTTTCTATCATTGAGATGAAGTATTGACTAAGGGGGAGTGATACATATCACCATAGTATTATTGTAAAAAGTTGTTATACAATTGAACTTTGATGCTGTGTGATAATACTATGACACTGTATAAAAATACGAAAACATCTTGTTTTTAAATAAGTATAGATACAGATCTTCCACTAAATCATGATGCTTGAAGCCGAACACGCTGGTAATCACTGGAGTGCTCGGAAGCCGACGAAGATTCAGTAATGTTCGAAGAGCCAAAGGAAATCAAGCATTTGGATGATGAAGAACAGAAAGTTTATTTATTTTGGCAATCCATATGTATTGATAGTTTTATCCTAAATTGACAAAGGGGTAGATTATCGTAAACCTTTTTGGCCGAACTCGCAAGCGTTGATATCTCAGGTTGTTTGTCAAGTTTAGTTGTCAAAACTATAAGTCTTGATATTTAGTCTACTTCAAAAAGCGGAGTACAACAACCACACCCAATATTTCTCTTAGCAATCTGTATGGACAAACTCCAATATACTAGAGAATCAACTAGACAATCAGGACTCATCACAGAAAAGTATATCAAATAGTTTATATCTCAATCTCTCGATTTGATCTTTACTCAACAAATAGAATCAAGTGAAGCCTTTTATCAAAGAGAGATAACTTGGATGGTACCAAAGACTAATATCCAAGTGTCAATCAATTTAAATCAACAAACTAAAGGGGATATTCTAATTGATTGAATAACGCACAACCATTCATATTTAAATTATATAACAAATATAATGCGGAATGTAATAACACTGACACCATAATTTTGTTAACGAGGAAACCGCAAATGCAAGAAAAACCCCGGGACCTAGTCCGGATTGAACACACTCGTGTATTGCCGCCACGAGACATTAGCCTACTCCCAAATTAACTTCGACCGACCTTGAACCCCAATCAATCTCACACGATCCAAGGTACAATTATGCTCATACGCCTCCGATCCCCAGCAGGGATGCTACGTACTTGATTCCCTTAGATGATCTCACCCACAACTAAAAGTTCTTATGACCCAAAGTCGAAGACTTTTAATAAACAAATTTGTGTCACACGAGGAAAAGTCTACGATAATAGATAAACTGCCTCCCATGAATATACCCTCTGAGGAGTTTTGTTCCGTCTTTGATAAATCAGCTGTGAACAGAACCAATTGATAACTTAACTTATATTCCCGAAGAACATCCTAGTATTATCAATCACCACAACCAATCTTAATCGGCGCAAATAAAAGATATTGCGAATCCAAACTACGACGAAAGTGTTTGTGATTTCTTTTATCTGCACATCTGGAGATATGAATCTCAATCCAATTATTCCAATTGTACTCATAATGATAGAAACAACAGATGGGATCACCAACGACTGAGAAAAAAAGTATTCGTCGGCTTCACAATCCCAAATGAAGTCTTTAAGTCGTTAACAGTGTTGATGGTGGTTTTTGGCTTAGGGTTAACATCGTAAAACTCCAAATGCGATGTGACGTCACTCGCAAGGAAACGAGCCACGTGTGCTAGCCTCTCCACCGGCAAATTTATTGAGCCATTTCAATATACCTACATGAAATTTACCATCGGCGAATGCAGCGATGCAGGTCCCAAACGCTCATTCTGTAAAATTTGGCGCCTGCGTATATTCACTTAATATAAGTTCCTACGAACGCCTTCTATGTTATGTTCTCCATTGAACTCTTAATGTTGATACTGATGACGATTTGTGTTCACTCGCAAAGAGAGAATGTCTCGGGATATCAAGGATAAGATCTTTGCATGGGTATTCAACCGGGAAGCGTCGCTTCCGGCAATGAACTTAAGGGAACTCGTGTCAACACATGTAATTCAATCAATCGTCCCGATCGACTTACATAAGTTGGGGTTTTGGTTCGCGCAATATGCGAACCTTGTTGTCAAATTAAGCAAACTAAGCAATTAATCCGCCATGGATTGCTCAGTCAACCGCCTTGAGAATAAGGAAAAATATGGAGCCATGAGAGAGGAAAGAGGCGTGGCTATGCCTAGCCATCTACGCCATTGGCCATGCCCCGACCCCTATTCCCTCGACCAATCAGGCGCTTTAAACTCACTGCAGTGTGATCGCGCCTTATGTTTGGATAGCCTCCAACTTATGGCCAATCAAGTTGCTCTAAAACTCTGCCACCATACATTAAAGGCCAAACGCACCCTGCCGCGCCACTATGCTAAATCAACATGCCAACATGCTACCTCGCAACATGCCACTTCGTGGAAACCTGCCATAAATAGCCACCCACGACAATTCCTACTCCTGTGGCCGTTTCCACATTATGGCCATGCCATAGTTCCTCTGGCATAGCCATGGCGCCATCTGCACAAAAGTAGCACCATGCCGCAGCCGCATGTCAAGTGCACTAATTAGGGTTTCGACATGCCAAACCCTAATTTGGGCAAATTGCTACCAAAGCCAAATAACGTTTCCCAAAGCAAAGGGATTGGCGTGGCAACATGGCCAATGTTTCCACGCCACATGTGGGTCCGACTCCACGGCGCATTGGCCACGCCAAACCCTAATTCTTCCATGGCGAATTCTTCCACGGTGCCTTAGCCACGCGAAGCCCCAATTCTTCCACGGCGCCTTGGCCACGCCAAGCCCTAATTCCTTCCACGGAGGAATTCTTCCATGGCGCCTTGGCCACACCAAGCCCTAATTCTTCCACGAGCTAATTCTTCCACTGGTGCCTTGGCGTACGCCAAGCCCTAATTCTTCCACCACGAATTCTTCCATGGCGCCTTGGCCACGCCAAGCCCTAATTCTTCCCACGGAGCCTTGCCACGCCAAGCCCTAATTCTTCCACCGGCCAATTCTTCCACGGCACCAAACCCTAACTTTGGCCACGAGGCCAATTTTAAGCTTTGGCCATGCCGCAACATCACCGGCATACCACTATGCACGCTGGCTACTGCGCATACCACTATGCTCAGCTGGCTACTAGCATGCCATGCCATAGGCTACGCCATTGGCATGCCGATAGCATGTGGTCGACTCCATTCTATATACAACAAGATGTGGCCATAATCAGTGGCCATCCTTATTAATGAGATGCAATCTCGGCCATCCAAGATCGCCATGCGAATCAGTGGACTCGTGGAAACTCTTGAGCGATCCAACCGCCTAAACCCGGCTGACCATGTCTACGCCGGGCGCCACTTGCGACATCAGTGCCACTAGCATGCACAAGTCATGCCTCAATGCCAATGCGCCAGCTGTCATGCGCAACACGAAGTAGCTACAATCAATCGGCTACTTTATTCATAAGATGCGATTTGACCATCGAAGTTCGCCACCAAACCTAGTAGCTCGCAACAATTTTTTAAACGACTAGCCAAAGCAGAGCCTAGTATCACATGCTATTTACTTGCAGCAAGCCTCTGCGATTTTAACTTGCCACATAGCAAAGTGTTACATGTTTTTGATGAGTGCCAAATAGTGCATATTTATACACCTTTTTATCGGCATTTTACTCATCTCTTTGTGCTCAAGAATGGATATTATCCCATATTCAGTATTTTCCTTGTTTTCAAGAATAAATATTTGTATTAATTAATTTTGTGTTTTAGGTAATAAATAAAGCTCGGAGAATCGAGGAGCAAAAGAGCAAAGAATGTGGAGTCGAGCATCTATGGAGTAGATGGCCGAAGCCCATGCGCGCAATCGGTTGCAACCCAACAAGGAAGACATGGGCTAAAGCTACCCGCGACCCGGATCCGAGCCCGTACACTCCAAGCCGTTGAGATCGCATCTAGTTACATCTTACGGTCGCTCCCTCATGCACATCGAAGTTTGCTGCTTTCGCTCAACATCGAATCACACCAAAACCGGCTACCTCTCTCAGCCGTTAAGATCTTCTCCAGCCAATCCAACGCTCGCTCGGCCTGTCGCATCGTCCGTTGATGTTCGTGCCTCACAGCAAAATTACCTACCCTATACCCTCAGTCGACCATACCCATTCTCTTCTTCCTTTTCTCTTTCATCTCTGCAGAACCTATCCCTCACCTCAACCACCATCTCCTTCCCCCGACAGAGCAAAGCTCTGCTTTTCTCCTCCCTCTCCCTGACACAACAACACCACCTCACCTCCCCTATCAACCACTTCATCATTACCGCCAGCACTCTCTCTCTGTTTATCTCTTTCACAGCTTCTTTACAAACCTAGAAGCTAGGTTAAAGATAAATAGAGTTTAGGGTTTTCACCAACCCCAGCATGGACTTCACAGAGCCGTATGAGAAGAAGAGAGAGCAGATTCAGAGCATGGGTGGGAGTAAGTTGTTTTAATTTTTATTTTAGGGTTTGGTATTGGAGGTTCTCTGCATGTATAAATAGAAGTGAAGAAGATGTTTTAGAGTTACGCCTGGATTAGCCAGAGCAGTCTCTTAGATTTAATTTTGTGTATTTATATTCTATCATGTCTTAATTTGATTGCTAGGGTTTCATTGAAACCCTAACTCCATGTTGTTCTTGACTGTGTTTGATGTTCTTGGGTATGTAATGTTATTAGATAGCTTCAATTCAGCATGTAATACTCTTCTCTCACACTGCATACCAACACCATGGATGCAGTGTAGTTTGGCTATACTTGTGTTAGTATGCTGCAGCTCAGACATTAGACCTTAATACTAATACCCCTGACTAGTTGTTCTTAATTAGACAACTAGTACTTAGGATTAGTACCCTTAGCTGTGTATTTGAAGCTTCACATGGAGAAACTCTTAGAGAAGTGATAGAAGTGACAAGCTTCACTTGTCAGGTATAAGAACAAGAACTCAAATTAGTTAAGCACACAATAGGATTTAGTGGTGAATTTGACAACCCCAGCACATATTTGTTCTCACTGTTTTCCTTAGTTAGAGTCACATTTCATAATCAGCCGTATCGGCAACCTCAACATCTGTGTTACTTTGTCACTTGAAATTCAGTTAAGTAGTAAGCCTTAGATCACATAAGGGCACCACAAGTCTCTGTGGTTCGGACCCGTACGTGCCCAGTGCTACATCAGCGACACCGTGCACTTGCGGTAATTCCGTAGGCTTCATTTTTATACATCTTTCGGGCCTACTAAGCTTTTTTGGCGCCGCTGCCGGGACTTGGCGCGTGCCCTGCTGATTTATTGACTTGACTTCATTGCTTTTCATTTATATATTCACTTTGTTTACTATTAGCATGTTAGCCCTGTAATTTGTGTAACTTAGATTATTATTGCACTTAGCTGTAACTTCACCTATTTCTGCATCTTTCCACTTTTCAAGTTATTGCATTTCCTTCATCTATCTGCATCATTGCCTCATGATTTAGTTGTTATTTTGTTAGCTTAATTCTTCATCCAGCTTTGCATGGACTAAAGATCAAACACTGTGACTATAACCAAAACCTGCACTTATATTTAGTCTTTTAGTCCGTCTTTAGCTCAAGGAACTTTAAAGTTAGGCCCGATGGAGGGGTGTTGGGATTATGTCATGATGGGGCGAACTCAAAGTTACGCCCATAACAAAAAAAAAAAAAAAAAAAAAGGGCGTAGTCTCGGGATTGCGCCGGATGGAGCTAGGTGTGGGGATTGCGCCATGATGGGGCGAACCCAAAGTTACGCCCATAACAAAAAAATAATAAAAAAAAGTGGGGCGTAGTTTGATGGGTTTTAGTCTACACCGTAGTGTCACATCACGGAGTAAACCAAATTTTTTGGGTTTTTTTTAGTCTTCTCTTTGCTCTTAGGTTTTAGTCTCATGACTCGCAGTTGCTCTTAGGAATGTCCTTAAATGAAAATTGAACCTGGGTTTTACAGAATAGTAATGTAACGTATGAATGAAAGTGGGTGTTTGCATTAAGGGAAGTAATTCCTTTACTATTGTATCGTGATCCAAATCTGACTCGAGGTCTTACTCACTCAGGTCATAGACATCAACTGGCGGAGATTGTGTCAGTCGGGTATCATTTTTGAGTCAGATAATATAATGAGTCAGACAGCTGCCGAAAATGGCACTCCAAAAGTTGCACCGCCACCTCACTATTGGACACAAATCAGCTTAGCTTTTAGGCATCGCCTAACAAGTAAATGGAGGGCATGCCTTTCGTTGGGTGATATAAAGGAGGAAATTTCCAAAGGTGTCTAGTTTTCTTTAGTTATTCCCAAAAATGTTATAAATTACCAAAAATGTTTGAATATGTACCCATTACTTGATATTGTGTACACAATATCAAGAATCTACACCTATAATGTGCACACATTATATCTTTTTGGGAATTTCTTTTTTATAAGAAACTAGATATTTTTAGTAAATAGCTTTCCGTAGAAAACACTTTTGGGCATTGACCCGTAGATATAAAGCATTCTTCCATACAGTAAAACTTCAATAAATTAATAATATTGGGACTGACAAATTCTATCAATTTAGCGAAGTATTAATTTATCGATAAATTAATAAGTTATTAAATTATCGAAACATTCTAAATTTAAGTTTCAAAAGTAAAATAAGATAAAATATTTGAGTTAAACTTAAAGGTTTCCTATAATTAACATATATTGAGATATTATTTTCAATCCAAATTAATGTGTAGTAATTTATTAGCATAATGTGATATAGTATATTATATTGCATATTATATATGTACAGCAATTTATATATTTTTTGATGTTAAAAGAAAAAAAAACCAACAACACAAAAGAAGAGTGTAACAATGGCTCCTACTTCTCATCTCAAAGGTGTCAAAAATCCAAGATGACAAACGAGATTCAAAAGCATTGTGTGAGCATAGTCATTCCAATCTAAATTTGACTCAAAGAGAAATACAAAATGGCTTCTTGAAAAATTTAACATACAAGTGTGTCAAGGAACGATATCAAATAAAATTAAGCGTGCATCGGAATACATCTCAAGTGATCAAGGAAAATTAGTTGTAAGCTAGTAAAATGTACTAAATATCCATACTTAGAGAAGGTTTTCTATGAATAGTAATATTATCAATAGTAAAGCTAAATGATTTCCTCTTACAATTTGAAAAATGCACTTTGCACTCCTCAAGGGACTACAAAACCGTGAGATGAAGTCCAATGTTACATAAATGCGAACAAGAAACAAACAACTTTAGAAACTTATTTTAGTAAGGCACCACAAATGTAATGTTATTATAATGATTATTAATTTATATTTGCCTTGGCCCTATTGGATACTTAAATTTTTTATTATCTTATAAATTTAGCGAGGTTATTAATTTAATACACTCGCCCAAGTTGGGACCGGCAAAAATATTATTTTAGCTAAGTTATTAATTTATCGCGGATTAATTTATCGAAGTTTTATCAGATATCGCTCGATAAAGGACAACGATCAAAATCAAGTCAACTCCTCTGAATCAGAGATTTTAGACCGGTGAGTAATAGCAAGTCAAAAGGAG
This sequence comes from Papaver armeniacum, assembly GCA_023531295.1. Classification (NCBI taxonomy): domain Eukaryota; kingdom Viridiplantae; phylum Streptophyta; class Magnoliopsida; order Ranunculales; family Papaveraceae; genus Papaver; species Papaver armeniacum. The sequence continues at coordinate 151,699 of JAJJWW010010620.1, read as the reverse complement.
GAAATTCATCATGGTAATAATTAGTGACTTGCAACAACAAGATCTGGGCTTGTTGAAGTTGTTCCCACGGAAACGTGACAAAATTTTTCCCCACTTGCTATTTCTGCAATCTCATCTCCTTCATAGCCTGTCTAAGAAAGTCATACAAGCATGGTGAAGCTTTTAGGTTCCACATATACGTTACTTAAAGCAACTGCCATAGAGGGTTAGGCTTCACTTCGCGGTACTTAAGGTTAATATCTTTAAGAACAGCTGGAAAACCCTCCTCCTTGAGCAGAGACGTACAGCACGCCATTGTCATTACTCCCATCAATCAACAAGAAACGGATATCTGCAGTGGGTGGCTTAGGTCTTCAGCAAGTTCATACTCCACTGTGGAGAAGATATCAGACTTGAAATCATGGAAAATATCTCCACGGTCATGTTACGGTCCCAGCATCTGAAGAGGAAACGGTCCCCCCTGCAGAGATTGTCCACCAAAGTTTCTGAAAATACGCTGTAGTTGATGTAATCATGTAAAACATCTAATCGATCTTTGGGGACTGTCCCACTCCACTTACTTTCTTCCATTTCTTCTTAGACGGCGATGGATTTTATTAGTACAAGGTTTCACTCCTTAAATACTACAGTTTTACGTGCGATTAGGGTTTCTTTCCTCGTCATTGGTTTTGTCATGACTCGTGAATGATTTATGAATACCGAGACGCTCCTAATCTAGCCCTTGACCACACCGCACCGTGCAGAGAGGAGAGGGGGCCCTCTCCCTTCCCCACTCCCTATCCCTATGATGAAAAGGAATCATGAACCTGTCCGATCCCATTCGTGCACATCATGTAGAGAGAAGAGTGGGGCCCACTCTTCCCAACTCCCTATCCCTATGTTGAAAAGGCATCATGAACTGTCCGATCCCCCACTCCCCATTCCCTATCCCTATGTTGAAAAGGCATCATGAACTGTCCGATCCCACTCGGTGCACATCACGGTGCACAAACTCGGTAAGTCTATCACAGCCGATTGAAGAATGACTACCAAGAATCTTAATTGATCAGCGCTGATTGTCACCTCTCACCTAAGAATTCAATACTTGGCCAACTGGGCTATTCCAGTTGGTTAACAACAACATTATCAACTGCAGTCTTAGAGGAGGCCCGTAATTGATTTCTAATTACGAAAACACCCTCAATTAGGGTAGGGATCCTTGCTAACACAGGAAATTACCATAAATAAAAAACAAACACCGTCTTACTATCCCAGGGAATTACCTTAAAAAGGATTCCCACAACTTCTATAACTTCTTTCGTCTGTTTGCCTATATATATATATATATATACATTATATGATCCTCTAGAATATTAGAGTTGTTACCAGGTCAGTGTTTCTCAGAGTTCCTGCAAATTTTGTGCAAAGGAATTTTTGTTTTGTTTCTCATTCTGCACCACCCATTACTTAGAACCATGTCATCTTCAGTGTGAGACATTGACATGCTAGAGCAGAAGTTGTTGTCGAAGGAACTTGAACCGCTTCACTGAAAAAGGAGTTCCTGGAGGAATTTAGAATGATTCCCATCGAATATACAGATCCACTACCCATTCGGGAAATTCCTCGTATGACGGAGGAGGAGTTGTATAGGCTTAATCAGGCAGAACTGGCTCACATTTTAAAGAGAAGATGTGCCGATAGATTGTTGGGTGATGAGACTGCAACTGGATCTGTCGGAAATTGTTCTGCTGCTGAGAATAGGGACTCGTATTGGGCTGACCTCGTGTTAGGGAATGTATGTACTCTAAGCAGGAAAACCACTGGGTTTTACAGTTACCTGATGTTATCCTTGAAGGCATTGAGCACTCTTGGTACCCTTTGAGGCCCGTGGGAGCGGGTTCATTCACAGCCCCTGATTTCCATTTGCACTTCAAGGATACTAGTGTAAAAGAGTGTTTCTTCTCACGTGAGATGACAGGCCGCATCAATTGTTATTCCATTTGGATCACCCCATGATGGTGGGGACAACAGAGACAAAGAATATCCACTTCTCTTTGGCCAAGCAACCCTGTAATGCGGACCGCGGCAATGAGTTGACGACTTTGTGCGCAGTGTTGGTAAGGCTCGTTGGGATTCCTATGCTGTTTTTTGTATGTTTCCAGGATCTGAATAAGTTCCAGTTTCAAGGAGTTCTTCCTCGCAGAAATCACCTATCTTTGCCCTGACTGATTCTGCCCTAGTTATGCTTATGTTGCCGCCGCCTTTCTATGTGGTCCCACTAAGCGATGTTGAGTTTGTTAATCTGGCGGCCGAGGTTGAATCTGGGGCATTAGACATGACAGTGGTGTTCAACGACTATTCACGCGACGTGCTTCAAATCTGCACAATTCACATAACGGCTGGCTGGCATAAAACGTATTCTGAATGATGCAGACGTGAAGTACTATTGTAACACTAAGAAACTAGCTGTGAAGGAGGGAATTCTGGTTATTAAGAGAAATCTCTAGCGAGCCCGAAGAAGTTTGTTGAATGTGGTGGATGGGAATCTTACATCTCGAGGATGAGCTTACTTATCCTGCTATGGTATTGCAGAAGATACCTGATTTATAATGGAGTGTTTCAATGATAAATAAAGGAATCAGAGGGGCAATGGATTCGATTGGCGAAGAAGGGAAGGCGAGTAAAGCTGAAAAAACAGTGCAGCCGTGGAGCTACCAAATTTTATTTGCTGCTTCTAGTAGTTTCTCTTTATTGTTTGCTTATTTCCCCCAAGTTTGTAAATTCTATGCATCCAATTGTGCAGGATGGATGAAATTCCCAGAATCGTTGCTAAAGGTTTGGTGCTCCTGGAGGCCACAACCACTCAAAAACATGTTTGGGGTTCGGTACCTAACAAGTATTTTGGTACATAACTTTGGAAAATTCTAATTTATCAAATAAATGATATTGTACGTGTTTTTTTTTTTTCTGCTCATTGTGATATACGAAATCATGTCTGAATGTATAGACTTGGTAAATTCCATATTTGTGTAGGCACTCCGGAAGTCTCTTTCTCTTCTCTTCTTTTCTACCACTTATTTGAAACAAAAGCACGCACATTTAGTGATGACTTCTATAAGTTGTTCTTACTCCCATGTACTTCGGAAAACATTCTGATATTAGAGACACGTTCGAAACTTTAACAACAACGGTTTTGTGGTGTAGTTGGTTATCACGTCAGTCTAGCACACTGAAGGTCTCCAGTTCAATACTAGGCGAATCCATTACCTTTTTGTTTTGTTTTTTTGATGGTCATTGCCTACATGGTCAATGGAAAGCAGCAAGAAGATATACCGGGATGGAAGAATGAAGACCTCTTAATGAGATGCAATCTTTGGTGTGTCTCCAAATGAAGTGACATACACTACCATGTTGGATGGTCTCTGCAGGAATGGAAAATGGAGGAGGCAATAGAACTGTTTAAATCTATTGAAGGTGCAGGAATCTTACTTGATAATTACAGGTATAGCATTCTTATTCACGGTCTGTGTCAGGTTGGCTGGTTGGAAGATATGTAGTAACAAGATGGTATTGAGGCTAAAAATCATGGAAATGGAACAGAAGGATCGTTTACCAAATGCTCGAACATATGATGTTATCATTCAGGCTTTACTTATAGCAAAGGAGACTGATCAAGGAAATATGGTTATAGACAGACAGGATTATATGTAATTCATATCGAATCTCAATACATGCATCTTGTTATTTGAACCATGGCTCGCAACCACACAACATCTTGTAATTTGTCTCAGCTTCTAAATTCCTGTCCTAATCTCCTTTCTGTTCACTTTTACTCAATGACAGCAACCTTACTTGATTCAGCTGAATTTATACTAACCTATCGGAACATATCTCTGTCGGCGGCCAGAAATTGGTGAAGTAACTTGGGGGGAACTTGGTGTAAAGAAAAGACCTGAACTGTTGTATTATAAAGAAAGTAGGGGCGTCCTGAGTAGTTTCACGTCTACCTTTAGCAATCAATTTATGGATCCCCATACTTTCCCAGTCTTTGGTTCCTGAACTTCTTGCTGTCTGAAACCCAATCCTGCTAGCACATTTTCTTCTTACTGATTGACATATCATTTTCAGTAATACATCCTCCTCGTCGTTCATCCCACATATTATTGCACCACTTGATGGGAAACTCAGCATTGACCTCAGTAGCACCCTCTCAATGTTCTAATTCAGCGCATAGTAAAGCACTAATTTCTCAAGTATCCAGTTACAACCACAAAATAGTGGAGCGGCTATATCTATGGCCAACATTTAGCATCCTTTGTTCATTAGAATGTTTACCAGTAATCGAAGAAAACATCTTAGACATTGGACGAAGTTGTTTCGGTCGTTACTTAATCTCAAATCAAACCCTTGTGCGCGTAATCTTAAGATTGATAATGGTCCCACACTGAATAAAGTATTCTAAAGATCTTCTATGTATGAGATTGGGATTGCGCAGATCGCCTAATCGTGATGGTTTGGATGCCCACCCAATAGTCCTACATGGTCTATCAGCCAAACACAAACAATTTCAAAGCTGTTGAAATGGGGTCTCCCGAAACTCGGCCTCTCCATCCATTGCCGATTGGTTTTTTTCTTTGTTTTGCAAATTTTTGATTGCAAGAGGTATATGCTGTTCCTACGTTTTCAACTTGTAAGTATTGCATTGGGTTCCTTTATTGTGTTTGTGTCTTGATTTGCTAACATTTTAGCTGTACGGCTACTGAATACTCATGATCATGTACAAACGCTGCGTCGGTATGGAGACTCAAATGGCATCGCCGCTTAATTACGAGAACACCGTGGCGCCTAGCTAGATGTCTTAGTTTGATACGGGACGTATACAAACACGTTTCAGTGGCTAATATAGTTTCCTAAATGTCGCGTGATTTGCATATCTTCTCCTTTGTTTAAGTAGGGGGTTTAATAAAAGGGAAGATATTATAGGATATCAACTTTTGTTGTTAGGTTTTAGATACGCATGGTTTTGTAAGTTCGGTAAGAGTCTTAGGCTAAGAGTATGCTAGGTTTATGGAGCATTATAAGTACCATTTTGTTTATCTCTTGTAAAATAACTTTTGCTCGATTATTCTATTAATATTATTGATTCAATATTGGTTATAAACCTTGTCGATCTGTAACTCTTGGATTAGGAGTTGTTAGGGCTCCTCTGGATTGGAGTTGTGTTACTTCTTAGAGTGGATTCTACTTGTTTTAATCGTTACTCATAGTTCTAATTCATATCGCTTCTTGTCCTATATCATAGTTGCTTGGCAGAGAACAATAAATATCCTTGAGGTGGCCTCTAGGTGAGAATAATCGTCTTTGAAGTACTTTCGCAGGCATGCGTTTACTCGTTAGACTACGATCTACTGACAAGTCAAAATAAGAGGGTGCACATTTGCATCAACTCTGACCGGGGTCCGTATAAAGTTGGTAGTAAAACAAGTGAACTGCTTTACTTCTCTTTGGAGCGACTAGCTAATGAATATAAGAAATCGCACCCCTTGATCACATTTGAGAAATAGGAGCTTGCCAAGAGTTTAATTCAACTAGTACTGTCTTTCCAAACAAAAACTTCCTTCCTGGTTAACAAATAACGCGTTGAAGAACACAAGCTAAAAACTAGGTGCTCGAAACAGAGAGAAAGAAGGATTTACAGATGAAGCTTTTGTGCTACTACTTCTTCATTAAACACAAAATTGGTTAAAAGACCAAAATCAAAATTTCCGGTGAAAAGGACAAATAGATTTAGATATCATAAATGGACAAAAATTTAAATATACAGATGTAACCAGTTTCATCCTGGCTCCATTTTCAAATATTTTTCTTATTTTTATTTTACACAGGGATGCATCCAGCTTCATCCTTGTTATTTTAAGTTTAAGCCAGATTTAATCCAAGCCATCCTTGCTATTTTTTTGTGTTCATTTCACCCATAAAACTAGTTTTAATAAAAATAAGAAAAAATATTTGAAAATGGACAGATGAAAACGGTTACATCCTCGCCTATTTTTAAATTTTTGTCCATTTAAAACAAAGATTCAAATCTGACCTGCCCTTTTCACCCAGGAAATTTTAATTTTGGTCTTTTTAACCAATTTTGTGATACCAATATTAGTCAGGGTGACAGTCATGGATAGTCCGAGTCGTCCGACAGTCCGTTAACAGTTGTTTGACCGAACAGAACTTTAAGCCTTCAATTTTGGCATGCGGGGTCTGCCTTTACCTTTAGGACCCAATTTCATTAGCTAGTCATCATAAAATACGTGTGGACCGTTCGATCAAATAGCAGATCAACCAAACCCTAAACTGAAAGTTTGAAAGGGCTAGACTCGAAGCCTTATAAGTAGAATAGTGTCCTATTTCCTAAAGCTCTTTCTTCCGCCTCCATCTGAGAGAGAAAAATTTCCAAACCCTAAAAATCAACAACACCAAACAGACAGATCTCTTGTTCGTGATCCATCAAATGGAAGCAGAAACATCAAATATATAATACATGGGGATCAACAACAACTACTTCCCCACACAATGATTTTCCTCTCGAACACTACGACGTTTTCTGTTTGTGATACCAAACAAATAGTTGGGATGTTTTTGTAGATTCTCGTTGGGATCCAAGAAGGTTAAGTTCAAGAAGAAGTTAAATAGGGAGATGACAGTGCCTGAAAACCTCCCAAATCTTAATTTTCCGCAATCATCACTAGCCTTGCGACTATTTTTCTAAGCAGCTGAGAGTTTCTATGCTGAGCTAGGAATCCTTCGGACATCCTTCTCCACCATAATATGTTACTCTTTCTGTTTTAGTTAATTTATCTTATCTAGCTAGTCTTTTACTCTTAAACTAAAGATCCTTTCAGTAGAAAGAAGAAGGATGATTTAAGAGCTGTTATTTGCATCTGCATCTTATTTTCAATGACTTGTTTTCAGTTTGGTTACTTATGTGTATTATGCCCTAAGAGACTATAAAGAATTTGAAATCTTGAGTTGATGGTGTTTCATTTTCATTGCAATGAATTAAGATCAGTGGATCTACAAAATGACTTCTGTAACTTTTTACATTTACAAAATATAAGATGCATCAGTGGATTCAATTTTATTGCAGATGATATGGCAGCAGGTAAAAATTGGAACACCATACTGAATGTAGTAAAGATGAATTTCCTAAGAAACATTGCAGCAGAAAATGTATATTTACCAGTATTTTAGTTCTAAAATTATGATTACCAGACATGATGATCAAAATTTTCCTCCTGAAGTATCCTACTAAGTTACATTTAGTCAAATGGTTACTGCACTTTCAGGAAACAATGTAAAACAGAAGGACAAGCTTTGCATTTTACAGAAGAACAAGCTTTGCATAATTTACGAGCCAAAACTGTTGGCTGCTTTCAACATGAGGATTTCTCTTGATATACTATTCATCAACTTCCATATCACAGCCTTAACAAAACATAAGCAGCATGAAGGCGTGAAATGGATTCAACTCGGCTCCATTGACTGTTTCTCGTGAATCGTTAGAGAAAGAAACAATATCAGAATCGCAGTTACAGTTTTACTATTTTGCCAAGTAGTTTACGGGATCAATTACCTTTAATTTCCACATTTGTTTCAACACTCTTAGAGACTTAGACCAACGTATCATTATCTTTACGTATCTTTCTCACAGTGATTTAAATTACTTGATAGAATCTCCATGTCTGTCTTTGTTAATTACTACAGAAGATGTATGGGAGAGTTCCATGAGGATTCATTTCTTGATAGAATTTGGTGAAGTTCCACCACTCTATCCTTTGCAAGTCGAACACACTAGTACATAGTAACCCTGCAATTCATTATTCAATAAGCTTCTAATTTATCAATTACCAAATAGCTACATGTGTGCAGATAAGTGGACAAAATTCTACATGAGCTGAATGGCAAAACGAGATTCGGCATTAGCACCACGGAACCATCAATGAGTATGTGCTTCCAGTACATGTTTTTTGATGTGTATGTGCTTTAGATTTTTGTTGTATCTTTCAAGTGCTTTCTCAGCACTTTTATTGAATATGTTTTTCTTTTCCAATTTTTTTTTTTTTGCATCATTTTAGATGCCAATAGCTGATTTCTCTCTCGACCATTCATCGACCTAATTTGTTTTGAGGCTGCATTGGTTGAGCTTACCGTCTTATCTGAGTTTACGGTCTTATCTACATCCAAGAAAGGGATCACTGTTGGCTTGGGTGTGATCAGAATTGGTCGTAACTCGTGATCTTCGATTTTTGTTGGAATAGGGCAACCACGTAGAACTTCATATGTTAGAGTTCTGATGTTGTAAGCAATACAGCAGCCCCGGTCAACCATGATGATAACATTTCGATCCATCGGGTTGATATACATGGCCTCCAGGAAGAGGGATGATCTGTAACCCTTTATTTCAATACTATTGTGCACTATTTTCCAGTTTAATCCTCCATTAGTGTAATCATCTTCAAGCAGCCACACATCGAGAAATGCTTTGTAACGTGTGTGTTCATCTTCGAGTGGAACTGTAATCGTGTTTATTATAGATAATACCATAGTAGATGGAGCCTTCTGACTCCCAAAAAAACTGCTACACCCCCGTTTAGGAAGAGCGATTGACCTGCATTGGTCACTGCCATATTCTATGTTTTCTAGACTACAAGCTATGAGAATCTTGTCACTCATTTTACCTAATTTAGACGTCCAATACAAGACACCATGACGAATTACCATTTCAGAAAAACCAAGACATGCTGAATCAGGAATTGGAACTTGAGACGTTTTCCATCTGCCGGTGTCAGAAGAAAAGATGTGGGAAGTTGACAACGTTATTGCACATATAAGGAATATAATCGTTAACGATATGAACCACCTTGTAGTTACATGTAGAATGACCAAGTGAGGCGTCGTATAACAATTCAGTGTCGTAGTACAATTTCTTAAAACCATTATTATTGCGGTAGAGGAGGGATGGAGACCCATTGTTTGGTTAGGGGATTGCATACGTAGTATAACCTAGTATCATGCAGCTTAAATGAATAACGAGCTCGCTTCTCTGCTGAATAAAGCACTAAACCATTACTACATGAACTTATGAGACATACTTTTTCTAATTTTTTGTGCTTTGAATGGATCCGTATCTAAGAGGAATCTAAAGGATAAACCATCATGACGATTTATGAATTTTCGGCATTGTTCTAGATAGAGTTGGACTTGTACGCCAGAAGGATCATACATGAAGATCCATGGGACACTGTTAAATATTTTCGGCATTGTTCTAGATAGAGTTGGACTTGTACGCCAGAAGGATCATACATGAAGATCCATGGGACACTGTTAAATATTTTCTTCATGTAAGATGAGTCGTCGGATAATAGAGAATTCCATAACTTAGATACACACCTGAATTTATACACCGGTTGTAATGTTGGAAGATGAGAGCAGATCTCGTACAATAGCTCAGGTGGTAGTTCGACACCATGTTCTTCTTCTTCTTTATTCATGCTTGTTGAAAGAGAGAAAGAATGAAACTATAATTTTTAGGGTTTTTTTTTCGTGGAGAAGAATGAAACTATAATTTTAGGGTTTTTTATTTGTCGTGGAGAAGAGATGCTAACAACACGTATATTTATACTATTTGTATCGGCTAGTACCTTCCTTAATTAGAATGGGCTTAAATAAAGAAAAAAGGAATGCGAAGATCTTCAATTTGCTGGTAGGAAGCTAGGAACTTGTAATACGGTGGTGGTGCGTTTGGAAAGAAAAAGAAGGGCGCATCATAAAATTTTTAAGGATATAGATAATTTACATGCATCAAGTTCTCTAATCATGCACTTAGGTGTACGCTTTAAGTTAATGGTATATGACAACAGATATTCAACCACCTGAACTCACAGCGGAAATAAAATTGCATGCAGATTTTAAAAAAATCAAACTGATATATGACAACAGATATTCGCATAAGCCAGGGCCGTACCAAGATTTTTAGGGCCCTAGGCGAAAACCCGAAAATAGGGGCCCTAATATTTTTTTTTCAACGATCGTTAAAAATAAAAAGACCGATAACATAAGTATCTTTTCCAAAAAAAAAAAAAAGATATAAAATCTGAATTAAACAATAAAGGAACAAAAAAAAAAAAAAACATGTATTGATGTATAATTTTTTCTTGCTCTATTCTTTTCTCCAATCCTGTCATTGCACACGGGTTTAGGTCTCCTCAATTTCAACTGACACCATCCCTTTTGTATCTTCTTCCATTAATTCTTTCAACGACACTAAGGTGTTCTTTTTTTTTGCTCGATAAACACTAAGGTGTTCTTGTGAGGGTATACTTGATGAATGCAATCCTTAAGCTTCACAAGCCTTTTCGAGGTTGACGTTTTAGTGTCGTAAAGGTTGAGATGGTAATAATCATAAGTTAAAACAGCATCGCTCTTCATAATGTCTACAAATTTGGAAATCTTGTCAATCCTAAACTTTTTGCTCCAAACTAACGACTGATGTTCCTCTAGCTCTTTCATCTCATGATTCTCATCACCAGTCAGAGCAAGAAAACCCAACGTACCGGAATCAGAAGAAGAATGATTACGATGATGATTTAAGTGCTTCTTGTAGAATGATGGATCACTTGGGTCAAGACTTGTCCAGGTTTTTGCATACCGATTTGCATTCGATTCCGGTAAACGAAAGTTAGAATGTCTAGTGCAATCTCACCCCATCACGATCCCCTTTCTCGTTACAAGTAAGGATTCACTGAGGATGGTTTAGAAAATGTCTAGGTTTATAAGAACATTTATAGGAAACAATAGAGATAAAGTTTTGTGCATTTAGAAATGGGGCAAGTTTGGGTAAAATTTGTAAAACAGTACCCCAATAAAACGGTTTACGATCCCAGTTGTTTTAGGCCGAACGTATGAATTTTGAAAATTTCATCCATGCGTCTTAAGGTTTGGTTGGTTGGTTGAGTCTGTTGGTCACTGCATATTTAAAATTCAGGTAAAGACTAAAGAGGCCATGCAGGTGAAAGAACACTTTATTCTCTCAAGTTCTGTATTTTCCATCTCCAGATATATGTTTTCTCAAGCTGAAGGCGGATGTGTTCTTGTTTCCATGCTAAATGATCGTATTTCCTTCTACAATATGGCTCCATAGATTCCAGGAATGTAATAGTTGCTGGTTGAACACATGATTGCTCTAATATACGTACAATGCAGTTTGGAAGCGGAATTTTACACAACTAATATGACATTTGTGGCTTTAAGAGGACTTCATAAAGATAAAAGCAAAATATACAGTATATGTTATGAACCTCTTTCAGTTTCGGAGAACTTCTCATTTCAGTTAAAATAGGTTCAAAACTAGAATTGCTTGCTTACTATACTCTTGACTTAGATTGTGTATCTGTGTGCACTTATGAAAAATGATAATTAGGGGTTTTGGGTGATTTTTTACGTGCTACTTATGGAAACAGTGATAGGTTTTTTCCCTCTTAATTTTATTGATGAAACTATGAAAGGTCTATTAACTCTTTTTTTTTTTTACTTAAAACTATTAACTCTCTTGGCATATGGTTGTTAAAGAAGAATATGAATAATATTGTTGCTAAGTACTATTCACATTCACATTTATAAAAACTGGTGGGCTTCAGGCTTCTATCCTATTGTGGTGATAGGACAAATATATATCATTACGATCCAAAAGAATAATCTTTTCAAAATGCTTCTAAATTGCAGCCACTTGAACCTTGAAGCAGTCTTTCATATATAAGAACACTTTGGTTGGTCTTAGCACATTAGGAGAAATAGATACCAAAACTATGGAGAGCGGTGAACGAGCAAGATCAAGTGAGGAGATAGAAGGCGATGGCAGTGATTAGCCTAAGAAGCAGCTCTACGGAAAAAGATATCTCTCTAGGTGATCTTTTCTGAACTGAAGTAAATTTTATAATATATGAATTACTCTCATGGCCTGTAAGGGAATTTCACACACGTGATAACAACTTAGCCAACAGATCATCAAGGCAATATGTTTAGCTATGGCGTGTTGAAATGCCTAGTTGAGCACCTATGTAAAGCTAACCTGTACAGTTAAGCTATGGCGTGTTGGAATGCCTTAAGAAATTACAAACTAAACTTTCAGAGCACCTAATCTTAAGCTTTACATCTCCCAGTTTCCTAGTCTGCACTTGAATCCTTAACCTGTTTCTATTTTACTTGCTGCATAAGAAATTATAACAGCAACGCCAGCAGCTGTTAGCTTGCTCTTTGCCGAGCAAATAATATGACTGATGTAGGTAATGTATCATTTCTTATTATTTTTTGGCGCGTCTAGTGTCAAACTGTACACCAAAACTGTCGAATGAACCCGATTTAATTTGTGCAACACTCCCTAACGAGTGTTTTACGTAAACATAACAATGTAGACTCAACGACTAAGCGTGCACAGAATTAGATCCCCGTTAGACATGCACCTGAAGCCTTTTTTTTTTTTTTTTTTTTTGCTGAATCATAATTCCTTTTAGTGTTTTGGAAATGATCAAAGATTGGCCTGTGTGGGAGGATTAATTGTTTTTCGTTCACCTAAAAAATATGGCCAGTTAGGGACATGATTTGACATGTAAATGTTATGAATGTTCAATCATCTAAAACACGTGGTCAATTTTTTTTTTTATCGGCTACAAGTACATTCTTACACCATCATTTCTACTAAATCCTTTTAATCTTTGACAAAGTAAATTCCTTTCTCACACTATTAATCTAAAACAACTCTTTCAAGTTTTAATTGACCAGAATTAAATCAACCAACAAAATCAATCTACATTACCAATGCAAGTACGGGGGTAAGTTCGTACAAAAGCTATGCTTTTGGGTAATTGTAAACTTCATTTCATGCTGAGACATCTGTCAGGTTAACCATTTCTAGCTTTAACTTTTAAGACCCTAAAGTCAATGTTTGACTTCTCGATAAATCACCGTTTAACTCAATGGAAAGTCAATGTCTGACTTCCCTTGTCAGGCTAGTTGGATGAGAGACCGGTGGTGGTCTTCTCCTTTACTTCTGTTTAATTTTTTTATTTTAAGATTTGCCGGCATCCCCTGTTGGTAAATCAATCCTTGATGAAACAAGGGAAGTTTCATACTCGTCGCATCCTCTATTTAATGAAATGTACCCTTGGTTTTGAAAGGCTCTTGTACTCCACACTTAATTTGATAATCAGTATCATCCAGTAGATGTTCCATTTAGAGCAACTACAGTGGTGCGATCATATACCAAAGATCAAAGAGCAAAAAAATTTGAAAATTTGGGTTTAGTCCGTGTTGCAACGTGGGAGAGACTAAAATTTGGTCGGGCGTAAGAGGAAGCTACGCACGAATCAAAGGCTAAGAGGAAGTTACGCCCCCATTGTCATCGAATAACTTTGAGGTTACGCCTGAAATTTTTTTTTTTTTTTTTAATGGGGCGTAAGTTTGAGCTACGCCCCATTCAGCTTAGCAACTTTAAGTTGCGCCCATTTTTTTTTTTTGTCTTTTTAGTGTGAGACGGAGTTTTTGCTACGCCTGTTCGGGCGTAACGCACCAATTGCGCCCGACTATAGACCAGACTAAAGACTAAATATGGTCTGGGTTTTGGTTATAGTCTGGTCTTTGGTCTTTACTCCGTCTCCACTGCGTCTGTTTTTTACCAAAAAATTTGGTTATACTCCACGACTGTGGATGCTCTTACAACTCCTTTTCATCAAGATGACTCATAAAATTCCGCACTCAATGGAATTTAATGTTTTCCGAAAAAAAGTTTGTTTCCAAGACTATAAATTGCCAGACTAAATTGGGGTTTATACAGATTAATTTGGGCCTATCACTACGTGACAAAAGTGTTTGAAAATATTAAATTATCCTCTACAATAACCTTCATAATTCTAATACTAAAAATATTCAAAACAGAAACAAAACTTAAATCACTACTGTTAACATCAAAAAAATCAAAACTCTTTTTTCCCCAATTTCCATGATAATCAAAAACTACAAATAATAATTCAATTTTTTTTTTTTTTTGAAACCATACTTTGGCCAAGATAATTCAATGATTGAGTTAATTCCTTTAATCCATCTCTCTAATCAATATCCCGAGTATTAAATTTTTAAAATTTCGTCATCAAATTTTTCTAAAATCAACCAGAATCGGTTTACATATGCACTAACGTATACGTAATCGGTTTACATATTCATCGAAAGGAAAGAAAATTTCAAAATCGGCCAATACAATACATATTCACCGACCGATTACGATTGGTGTTCTTTGTGTTTGATCACCATCAACCGTAATCGATATATATAAAGGAACTTAGGCGATTCTGGTTTTTGTTCGTGTTTTCATTGAGCACTAAACCCAGACCGGTATATAGGAATAGAGGTAAAATTGGGTGTCAAAGACGCATGCACAGCACAGCCCAAAGACGTGACTTAGCCCAAAGACGGCACAAACACGTTAGTTAAATGGGACGTGTCTGGTTTGACTAATTGGCACAAAAAGAGAGCACAAAGATGAGACGCGGCACGGATAAGCACGTGGCTCAGCCCAAAGACAACACGTTAAGAAAGCACGTCATAACATGTACAAATACACCATATAACAAGGCATAATACATCACATTTTTGTGTATTTCACAAAAGCTATGTTGCACGGACACGGACACGGGACACAGTTACGACACGATACGTTTACGGGGACACGTCAAATCTCAAAAATACGGGTTGCGGGGACACGTTATACATATTACTCACATCATTAAAATGAAATATTACTACCATCTACACAATTGTTTATAGCACATGTGCCAGCACGGCACAGCACGTTTATACAAGATTGTATGTTCCGCTTTCCAATATTCTAATTTTTCTGTATTCAAGAGTGTATGTTCCGCTTTCCAATATTCTCCATTAATTATCATCTTGTATTGGTTGGAGTCCGACTTTGGCACCCCGGCTTTGACAAGATCGTCAAATTGAGACAATATAGAACCAAAATTGACTATATCGATACAAATTAGAAGACAAATGATAAATTTGAACCCTCATAGCTGAAATCAGAAAATCACAACAAAAATGTAAAAAATGAGTAAAACTAAGCCTCTCGGGGAAAAGTAATGTTCACTGAACACCCATGTTAGCAACACCTCCGACAAGTTGAAGATAGCAGTCCTTCTACTAAACCGCCATCCTTGGTAAGTATATAAATGAGCAGTTTTTTAGTTCTAGTGGGAAACCAAAAGAGCATCTATGATGAATTAATTAAAAGCCGACTAGGATGGTAGACAATATCCAGGGGAATGTCTAAAACTTGACTAAAACTTGACATTGTCTACCCAAAGTCATCTATACATTGGTTTAAGACATCATGGTTGGAGAATGGTTTTAGAGAAAATGGATGTGTATCCTAGGTGGATTTTGACATTTATCTCCACACATGCCATTGAAAAACTCTAAGAGGTGCTGGATGACTTCCACTGCCCATGACATGGACGGTGAAATCTCTTCCCGCTTTGGAAGAGGGAACCCATGTCATTCAAGGTTCACTTCGTACCGAACCATTAACTTAAATCATACTCCTACAACAATATTTTTAACTGTCCTTTGAACTCTTAGCATTTTTAATACTTTGTTCTAACAATATGCATGGAGTCATGTAGAAATCTTACTCCAGCGCAGCTGACTAGAAAAAGAGAAAGAACACAATGCAATACTTGCTGCAAGTTGAAACCGTAGGAACAACATATACCTGCTCCAACTAAGCTTTTGGGTGCAGATCAGATATCATCCGTATACAATGGTTGAGTTTACAAATGTCTTATCTACATCCAAGAAAGGAATCACAGTTGGCTTGGGTGTGATCAGAATTGGTCGTAACTCGTGATCTCCAATTTTAGTTGGAATAGGACAACCACGTAGAACTTCATATGTTAGAGTTCTGATGTTGTAAGCAAGACAGCAGCCACGGTCAACCATGATGATAACATTTCGATCCACCGGATTGATATACATGGCCTCGAGGAAGAGGGATGATCTGTAACCCTTTATTTCAATACTATTGTGCACTATTTTCCAGTTTAATCCTCCATTAGTGTAATCATCTTCAAGCAGCCACACATCGAGAAATGCTTTGTAACGTGTGTTCATCTTCGGGAGTGGAACTGTAATCGTGTTTATTATAGATAATACCATAGTAGATGGAGCCTTCTGACTCCCCAAAAACTACTACACCCCTGTTTAGAAGAGCGATTGACCTGCATTGGTCACTGCCATGTTCTATGTTTTCTAGACTACAAGCTATGAGAATCTTGTCACTCATTTTACCTAATTTAGACGTCCAATACAAGACACCATGACGAAGTACCATTTCAGAAAAACCATGACATGCTGAATCAGGAATTGGAACTTGAGACGTTTTCCATCTGCCGGTGTCAGAAGAAAAGATGTGGAAGTTGACAACGTTATTGCACATGCATATAAGGAATATAATCGTTAATGATATGAACCACCTTGTAGTTACATGTAGAATGACCAAGTGAGGCATCATATAACAATTCAGTGTCGTAGTACAATTTCTCAAAACCATTATTACTTTGCGGTAGAGGAGGGATGGGAGACCCATTGTTTGGTTAGGGGATTGCATACGTAGTATAACCTAGTATCATGCAGCTTAAATGAATAACGAGCTCGCTTTCTGCTGAATAAAGCACTAAACCATTACTACATGAACTTATGAGACATACTTTTTCTAATTTTTGTGCTTTGAATGGATCCGTATCTAAGAGGAATCTAAAGGATAAACCATCATGACGATTTATGAATTTTCGGCATTGTTCTAGATAGAGTTGGACTTGTACGCCAGAAGGATCATACATGAAGATCCATGGGACACTGTTAAATATTTTCTTCATGTAAGATGAGTCGTCGGAAAATAGAGAATTCCATAACTTAGATACACACCTGAATTTATACACCGGTTGTAATGTTGGAAGATGAGAGCAGATCTCGTACAATAGCTCAGGTGGTAGTTCGACACCATGTTCTTCTTCTTCTTTATTCATGCTTGTTGAAAGAGAGAAGAATGAAACTATAATTTTAGGGTTTTTTTTTCGTGGAGAAGAATGAAACTATAATTTTATGGTTTTTTATTTGTCGTGGAGAAGAGATGCTAACAACACGTATATTTATACTATTTGTATCGGGTAGTACCTTCCTTAATTAGAATGGGCTTAAATAAAGAAAAAGGAATGCGAAGATCTTCAATTTGCTGGTAGGAAGCTAGGAACTTGTAATACGGTGGTGGTGCGTTTGGAAAGAAAAAGAAGGGCGCATCATAAAATTTTTAAGGATATAGATAATTTACATGGATCAAGTTCTATAATCATACATCGGTTCTCCTTTTATGGGCGGGCGTAAGACGTGCAGGTGGGTAAGCCATTTTTTGATTTGTCAAAAGCCTCTTGTTGCTCCGCCTCCCATATAAACCGCGCATCTTTTTTAAGCATTGGGAAGAAGTGATTTAGGGTCTGTGCCAATCCTGGGATGAAGCGTCTTACATAAGAAACTTTGCCTATCAGCTTTTGAAGTTCTTGTTTGTTCTTCGGTGGCGGCATCGAAATGATGGCTTCGGCTTTAGCAGTATCGACTTCAATCCCTTTGCTGGTGACTTGATACCATAAGAATTTCCCCTTAGTGACTCCAAACACACATTTGGCCGGATTCATCTTTAGATTAAAATTTCGACATCGCTGGAGAACTCGGTGGAGGTGTTGGGCGAATTCTTCTCGCTTCTTCGCTTTAATCACAAGGTCATCCACATAAATTTCGACAATTTCATGATTCATATCGTGGAAAATGGAAGTCATCGCCCGTTGATAAGTCGCCCCGGCATTCTTCAAACCGAAAGGCATGACAACATAGTAAAAGTTTCCTATACGAGTGGAAAACGCCGTCTTGGCCGCATCGCTTTCTTTCATTCGGACTTGGTTGTAACCACTTTGTGCCCGTCCATGAATTTGTACATGTCATACCCACACGTTGCATCCACTGTCATGTCGATGTTGGGGAGGGGGAATTCATCTTTGGGGCAAGCACGATTCGAGATCTTGGAAATCTACGCACATTGAATGGTTCCTTCTTTTTTCTACTGATACAATGTTCGCAAGCCATGTTGGATAATGTACGGGTTTAATGTACCCCGCTTCCGAGCCGTTACTCGCTTTTATCCGTGCTTCATAGTGGAACCGGCAGGGTGGCCATATGGGTTTCTCCTGACTTTTAGTTCATGATGACCAAGGCGGGGTTTATTCTGCCATATCTTCGTAGGACCAAGCGAAACGTCCTTGTACTCTTTTCAAGAACTCGTGTAACTCACAACTTTCCTCTTCTGTCAGGTCCGCTCCGAGTTCAATCCATTTTGGGTCCTCTTTGGTCCCCAAGTTGACTTTCTGTGTTGCTTCATCATGTTTGGGTGGCGCGTTCTTCGTCATTCTTTCCCAGGCGTGTGGGACGTCCTCAACTTTCAAAGTTTCCATCGCTTCTGCGATGTTAACTTCTGCTGTTGGGGCCTCCCCGGTTAATTGCTATAAGCGATACACATGACGTCCATCCGGGCGAGACACTTTTCGGAAGCGTCGTTTGTCTTCTCCAACGTAGTCTTTCTTTCTTCCTTGGTTGGTGCTTCCTTGTTGGTAGGTCGTCTCCCAGTATGGAATTGGGATTGAGTGGATACGATTTACCACCTCGCTTGGCTCGCTCAGACCATCAAAGAAGGCTGCTTCAGCATAACACGCCTCATCAGCAGAGAAGGGGTTCTCGGTGGCTCGGACCCTCTTTTGTTTTCCCTTGAGGATAAATTTGATGCATTGATGATAAGTAGATGAAACGACTCCATGTTTGTGTATCCAAGGTCTTCCCAATAAGATATGATATGCCATATTAACGTCCATCACGTGAAAGGGCTCGATCGCGTTTATTGGACCGACTTTTACTTCTAGGTTGATCGTCCCGATGGTGTGTTGACTTAGACCGCCAAAATCTTGGATCCTTGTTTGGAATTTCTTAATTTTCACTTCCTTCCCACCAATGCTCTTCAAGATGTGCAAGGGTATCAAGTTGATTGATGCGCCGCATCGATGAATGCTCGCTTGAAAGTGTCCTTTTTACTCTAGCCGTAAGATACAAAATGCGCGGGCGTGTATGGTCGCTATTCACGGCCTTGTCCTCCTCAAAGGAAAGTTATAACATTGGTAGGCAAAGGATACTTCCTATCCAAGTAGGCGCTCACATCTTCTCTGGCTGCAATTAAGTTAGAAATATCAATGATAGGTGTCTCGAGCGACATCAAAACCAAAGCATTGAAGAAGTTTGCGAATAGCGGTTTTTCTTCGCCACCGTTTTGCTATTTGCTCAAGTCGTACCGCCCGATGATACAACATATATTTCTTCCTCTTCCTCTACCTCCATCGGGCACCCTTCTCCCTTTCTAGGGTCGTGAGTTAGGGCTGCCACTCCGTGGTCTGGCAGCGGGTCATCTTGTATGCCATTATCGCCTCCGACATCTACCTCTCCATTCCGTTGTTTGTTGTAGATCGCCCATTTGAAAGTTCGACATTCCCTAGTAGGGTGATCTACCCTTCCATGGAATAGACAATAGCGCGGTTACGTTTGTCGGCATCAGTGGGAACCTTCCTAGGTTCCGGGAGGATAATATCACCATTTTTGATCCACTCTTTTAGCAAGCCAATCGCCTGTTCGTAAGAACATGGGAAATCATGTGGCTCTTGCTCTGCTCTCCTTTTTCCTCGCCTATTGTCGCTTCCTGGTGGACCTCGCCTCTTTGGCGCTCCCCGAGCCTTCTTCCTTAGCATAGGCGACCGAATGAGACCAGGATTTCTCGGTAGCCTCAATCTCCTCATTAGTTGCATCATTCCCTGGCAAATTATTCCTCAAGATCATCAAACATGGTTATTTGGGCGTTTTCGAACATTCGGCGTGTTTTAGGCTCAAGTACCGATATACAGATGTTCACTAACTCTTCTTCAGGTACCTCTGTCCGACATTTGAGGGACTCGCTTCTAAAACGTACCGCAAACGATTTAAGTCTCTCTCCTCTTCGCGGTTTGGTGTTTCTTAAGTCAGAAATGGAAATCTTTACAGGTTTGGAGTAGAATTTTTGCATGAACGCCTGCTGCATCTCTCCCCATGACCGTATATTGTTGGGTTTCAGGGAAATATACCAAGTGAAGGCGTCTCCCGTCAGGGTTTTCCCGAATTCCCTCATACATAAGACCTCGTCCTGGGCATACTCATTAAGAGATATGGTAAATCGATGAATGTGTTCTGTCGCATTACCACTCCCCTCAAACAGCCTAAACTTTGGCGTCTTGTACTTGGCTGGCATTGGTCCGACAGAATTCGGACGGGATAGGTGATGTTCTAGTGTAGGCGCTAGCTTGAGTCTCGAGGCCGTACTTTCTTCGAGCATCTTGGTAAACTTTCCATCCGATAAGGCGATCCGGGCTTGTTCATCTGTCATAGGCTGGTTAGCAGACTGGTTAGCTGGCGATCGCCCTTGAGGAGTCCGAAATCTTTGGTCTTGATCGAAGTCGCACCCATGATTCAATCGTGGCGAATCCAAACCTTCTTCGCGATTTCCTCCAGGCGGCGGATCGATAGCTGCCAATTTTTCCAAAAGAGTTTGTCTCTGGCGATCGTTTTCCTCTATATCGAACAACATTTGTTCTATCTCAGTAAGCGGTCCATACACGCGTGGCTGAGCCTGGCGTGTGAACCTTTCAATGTCCATGTGATGAATTGTGCGCTAAGCTAATGACCTAGTCTCCCACTGTGGTCGCCAAAATGTACACAGTAAGGAATATACAGGGTACAGATAGAAGTAGGTTGTAGAGACTAGTTCCTAGAAGTAGAACACAATTTCCCACAATGATATCACTGAGTCCTTTCATTGGGAAAAGACCCCTATTTATAGTTATTTCCTCAAATGGAAATGTTGGATGTGTGTCCTTTTCTATTTCCCTTATCTTGCTACTGCCTCTTCTGACCGTACAATTGTACTTTAGATCCTTCTAGAAGACATGTCCATTTTCCCGTTCACTGCACGTGCGTTTGAACACTGTGGAGGAATGACTTGTTTAATAGTACCCCCTTCGGGATAAGGGGAGAACCTGGTGCCTCCTCATTAGGTGGGGTGCTATTTCGTCCCTTCTTTTGGATATGGGGAAACCACACTTCTTCCTTGGTATTTTTCGGGTATCTACACTACCAAAACGGAAAAGATGTTTTTTACCTTCCGGCTACAACTGCTAAGTGGCCTTAATTTTATGCACTAGACATTGGAATCTTTCATTTCTTCGTAACCTCTAATTTTGTACACATGTGAAATGGAAAACTGGTTAATATACCCAGTAGTACGTTGGATGTGTGTTGACTCTGCAATGTAGCAAGTCATACGGAGTATTATGGTAGTTACCCTTTAGGTTGTTTTGAGATGACTACATGGTTAAAAAAACAACCCTTGTTGTGCTCAGGAAACTGATAATGTTATTCGTAAAATAAATCTTATTACTGAAGTTAAAGCTCGATTACCCTATTTTTTCCTTAATGTAATATCTGAATTTTGTTTATTAGAACTAGTAACAAGGCAGTGGTGACTGTGTTGCATTTTGTCTAGTGTCTTGGCTTTCTGGTTACTGAAATAATATCTTTGTCAATAGTTGTCTTCATATTGCCTCAGTATTTACCACTTTTTCTGGTTACTGTGGGGGTGTAAATTTGTTGCCTCAGAAGTATGGGTCTTTGCAAAAATCACCAATGATAACTCCGTGCGTTCCCTAAGGTGTTTTGATCAATTTTATGTGGTTCATGTAGGTTTGAATAGTGTGAATGTTCCTCCAAATGCTTTTTTCTTTCTTCTTTTTTTTGGTAAACATTTCTCTGGGTTGGTTGCATTGGTCTGGATTCAAGGGAAAAGCTGCTGGTTAGTAAGAATTTTTCGGTGTGGTGCTTCAAGATATAGCCAAAATGCTAGCTTTATTGATGTTTTACGTACAAGTAGTCATGGGTATTCAAAAATAGTTTATGGGAAACAAGTATTTGGCACTCTGAACCATTGAGCGAGGTGCCTGTTATTTGAGAGCAGGTATAAGCTGTAAACGCATTAAGAACTGAAATTATGGTCATCTAGCTGACCAGATTCGCCAAAATGTGGGACATTTTCCTAGTGGGAATGGATTCAGTGGTGGTTTTGGCAATGATAGAGGCATTTTTTTTTCTATTGCAATGGAGCCGCACTGCTGGATGTTTGTCAATCTGGAGCCTTCCTGCCTCTGAGTGCATTTTGGTTCTCCAGGCTTGTGGCAGTGGTACGAGTTTGTCGATCTGGAAACTTCCTGCCTCTGGGTGCATTTTGAGGGTTGAAACTTGCTCTCCTATGCAAGACTTGGTGTCTGACGATAACCAAGTAATTTCTCATCCCTTGAAATTCTTGAGAAATTTATTTTGTTTTGCTTACTTCCTTATGCTTATTGTGACAACTGCTAAATTGATTAAAACATTTATGTGACGAGTTCAAAGGTATTATTACTAGACAGATATAATGTTCTTTTCTGTTCAGGTAATGGTGGTTGGAGCCTTTGGAGGTATTTTGGATGACGTATCTCAGTTTGGAAGTCAGTTATGCGCATGTTCTGTTCAAAGGTCATTATTCTCCTCGCCATCGTTCACAAGCTTCCAAACAAGAGAAACTATTTGCAATTTCCCAATGCCTTATGTTACGTCGTTACTAGTCATTTGGTCAGATGTATTAATTTCTAGCATCGACTATGTGTTCAGTACAAAGTACAAACTTGTTCTAAGCAAGAAGAATTATTTCGATTTTTAATCCTTCAAAGGAATGTAAAGTAAAATTCATATTATCTATTCACTTTTTATTCTTATTTTGTTCCTTTCCATAACTTTTTCAATTTCCTCCGACATCTCAGTTGCATTGGAGTTTGTCAATCCGACACAAAACCCACCCATCCTTTTTTTTCGTTTCCTCATTTTCTAACTCTGTCGTCGTGGTGTATTCTTGCATGACATAATCAGTTCTATATGCTTTACGACCTCGGACTTCATGATATACCCAAGTGTCTTTGCGTCCAATTAAAATTGTAGAGTCTGTGGTCGAATAGATCGGACTACGCGGTGTAGTTGACACCCAAAAGCCTGTCCCTGCAACACGAATCCGAACCCTGTTGGTGTTATCCGTTCTGCCTCTAACTGCAGTGCTGCCTCCTCGTACTGCTTTTTCCCCATTAGCACTTTCGTGTGAACAAGTACCAATGGTTTGGTTCATACCCCTTGTAATCTTGCGTGAGCTTTTTAGGGTGATGGTTATAGAAATCGAGCACTTCCTTCATTCTGTTTGCTGGTAATGCTTCTCCTAAGTTCTTTCTGGCGAGGTAGAATCAATGTAGCATTTGTTGGTTTGAATTTAAAACCAGACGGAAGCCTAGCCAACTTGGCTTCATCATCAAGATCCTTTGGCATTGGGTTGGTGTTACAGAGGTTGGTCTTCTTGACACTTAAAAAGAAGAAGACATTGTATCTGTATAATAACAGGAATGGATAGAATCAGTAATTGATTATATAGGAAATTCACGAGGACTGTTAACATAAAAAAACAACTTATTCTCGTATCTTACACATCAAATTAATTAATGAAACCATTAGCATAATAAATCTACCTATTCTTGGTATCTCACACGTAACTAGTGAACAATTAATGCATGTAACAACCATGAATTTTTTTTATATAAGTATTCAGTGTTTTTTTCTCACAGAAACTTAACTTGGTCGTAATTATATACAAGTACCGGAAATTCAAAAAGATTTTTTTTTTTTTTTTAAATATCAAAGAGATATTGGTGAAAACTAACCATATTTAACATTGAGATTTGAAGATTCATCAAGATTTAAAAATCCGATGCTGATGAGATTCGAAGACCCGATGCAAATCATGTTTATCGACTCCATTATAAATGGAGTATGAATGTGAGATTAATGTAATTGTGAGTTCTTCCGGTGGTTGTGTCCACGACATGCTTTATAGTTTGTTTGTTTTTTCTTTTAAAGGATGGTATAAGAAGTAAATTAGGAATTCTATTTCTTATGTGGAAACTAACAACTCAAGCCCATAAACTCCATGAACAATCAGTCATATCCCCAATCAGTGAAAAAAACACATCAACTTCAGGTACCGGAAAAAGTAGCAAAATTAACAGAGAACCTTATTGCCAAAGATTACAGGAACGTGATCAGCTTCTAAAGCACATGAAAAATATGAAATCATAGTCAAGTCCATAAACTCCATGAACAATCCATATGGAAAACAACCGATTACTATTTCTTGATGTCTACCTGAAGAACATTCAAGCTAAGTAAAGGAAAGCAATGGATCACCAACATGTGCTTTCTAACCTTTGAATAACTTCAGGCTCATGAAAACTTTCGAAGGACGAATTTTCCACCAATAGACATTGTTAGCTAAAATGAGCCCGAGTATTAGGGATTCGATGTGTTTTTCAGATTCCATACAAGCCTTTGCAACTATAGAAATATAAGTTTGTTAACAACCGCCCAAGTAGTAGCTACCACTGAAACCAACAATGTATTTTTCCAGTTGCTACTAGATCAATAAAAATTCCCAACAAAAAGATTTGTTGGGTGGGGAAGGTCCTGAGATCAACTCTGATGAATAAGAATAGTGGTGTATAGCTAGTCTAAGGGTAGGCGGGCTGTGCTGGGTGACCGAGGGGCCAGCACACCAATCTAAACCTAGCTTTGCCACAGTGACAGTGTATAAAGTAATCATCTCATGATAAACTATTCTGTAGTGATGTACAAAAGAACCACGTAATTTGCATCTAGGTTCCAGAGTCATTACCATTCATAGAGTGGATCATGCCCACACCGCCTATTTTCTGATCTATTTTACATCAGAAGTAGTTTCATACAACTGATGATCAAGTTCACCTTAGAAATGAACCTAAACATCCACAACACATAACAGGTCGGTTAACTAATGTTTGAAGGTGAGTAGAAGAAACCAAAACATCTTTATTTCATACGCAAGGCTATGTTTTATATTGAAATTTGTTCTTGAAGGACTCGGAATGATGCATCATTCCATGTATCTTTGCGGTGTTTTATTTTTTTAGTCTTAAAGTTCTGGTATTCTTGCAAAGGGAGTTTACGCTTAATAATCTTACTAAAAGAGCACAAAACGTATTTTTTGTAGTATTCATCATATATTAAGATAAAATACCATGGCAAAGCGAATTCCCTACAACTGAGGCATGCATCGACCACAAGGTGAGCTTAACTTGAACCGGTGTTTATGGGTGAAAATCGTTTCGCCGATTTCGGTAAATTCGGTAGGTGAGTGAGAAACTGGTTTAAACCCTAAACAAATGTGCTGCACGTGAGCACTTTGTAGATTCGAGAGATCAATCTGTACAAGTCCGTCCTAAACCAAGAAATGGCCGTTCCCAGGACTTGCTTCGGTCACAAAATGGAGGAGAAGGGTTGATTTGGGGAGGGAAGCAAAGAAAGGTGTTGAGGAGAGTAGTATCTCGACTTGTATCGTAAAGTGAAAGCTTGGGAAGCTTGCAAGAGATGAAAGCTTTTTTGGGAGAGCTTGTAAAGTTGCCTTTCCGAGAGTGTAAGTGTAGTTTTTCTCCGACCGAGACTTGTTGTCCGGTGGAAATAGGTAAGACCTATTTATACAAGTCGAGATTGAAACGTACCACGGCCTCATGAAGGAAGAGATTAAAGGGTGAAATAATGGGAGGAGGTGGTAACTGCATGGTTTAATGGGTGAAAACGTTTTTCACCATTATTTCCTCTTTTATTTGACCGCTTTATTCCTATTCACGCTTTCTTAATGTGAGCGTAGTGTACGCCGCATCTCAGACCGCCAAACCAAAACCCTAAAGAAGCATCCCCGAGTTTGTGTTGATATCTCGTTGGTTGCGCCTTGAGTGCAAGTGGTGTTGCTAATGGCGCGTGTGGCATGTGTGGCATGTGTGGAATGCCTTGGTGGTAGGTTGCATGGTTTTGCAAGTTAGGCTACCAGCGTGTGTGTTTGGCATGTGCCAATGGCATGTGCGGAATGCCTTGGTGGTAGGTTGCACGGTTTGCAAGTTAGGCTACCACAATGTGTTTACCTAGTGTTTGGCATGTGCCAATGGCATGTGCGGGCCATGCCTTACCTAGGTTGCAGTCTTGCAAGCCTAGGCTATATTTGGCGTGTGCCAATGGCATAACGACTTGTTTGGCGTATTGGCATGTGCCAATGGCATGTGCGGCCATGTTGACCTAGTTGCAAGTCTTGCAAGCCTAGGGCGCTATATTTGGCGTGTGCCAATGGCATAGCGACTTGGAATATGGCTTGCGGCACGTGTTGGCATGTGCCAATGGCATGTGCGGCCATGTTGACCTAGTTGCATGTCTTGCAAGCCTAGGGCGCTATATTTGGCGTGTGCCAATGGCATAGCGACTTGGAATATGGCTTGCAAAGACGTGTTGGCATGTGCCAATGGCATGTGCGGCCATGTTGACCTAGTTGCAAGTCTTGCAAGCCTAGGGCGCTATATTTGGCGTGTGCCAATGGCATAGCGACTTGGAATTGCAAGTCTTGCAAGCCTAGTGCGCTATATTTGGCGTGTGCCAATGGCATAGCGACTTGGAATATGGCTTGCGCCACGTGTTGGCATGTGCCAATGGCATGTGCGGCCATGTTGACCTAGTTGCAAGTCTTGCAAGCCTAGGGCGCTATATTTGGCGTGTGCCAATGGCATAGCGACTTGGAATATGGCTTGCGGCACGTGTTGGCATGTGCCAATGGCATGTGCGGCCATGTTGACCTAGTTGCAAGTCTTGCAAGTCTAGGGCGCTATATTTGGCGTGTGCCAATGGCATAGCGACTTGGAATATGGCTTGCGGCACGTGTTGGCATGTGCCAATGGCATGTGCGGCCATGTTGACCTAGTTGCAAGTCTTGCAAGCCTAGGGCGCTATATTTGGCGTGTGCCAATGGCATAGCGACTTGGAATATGGCTTGCGGCACGTGTTGGCATGTGCCAATGGCATGTGCGGCCATGTTGACCTAGTTGCAAGTCTTGCAAGCCTAGGGCGCTATATTTGGCGTGTGCCAATGGCATAACGACTTGGAATATGGCTTGCGGCACGTGTTGGCATGTGCCAATGGCATGTGCGGCCATGTTGACCTAGTTGCAAGTCTTGCAAGCCTAGGGCGCTATATTTGGCGTGTGCCAATGGCATAGCGACTTGGAATATGGCTTGCGGCACGTATTGGCATGTGCGGCCATGTTGACCTAGTTGCAAGTCTTGCAAGCCTAGGGCGCTTGGATATTTGGCGTGTGCCAATGGCATAAGCCATGACTTGGAATATGGCTTGCGGCACGTGTTGGCATGTTTGCCAATGGCATGGAATATGGCTTGCGGTATTGGCCATGGCATTGATGTTGACCTAGTTGCAAGTCTTGCAAGCCTAGGGCGCTATATTTGGCGTGTGCCAATGGCATAGCGACTTGGAATATTGGCTTGCGGCACGTGTTGGCATGTGCCAATGGCATGTGCGGCCATGTTGACCTAGTTGCAAGTCTGCAAGCCTGAATTGCCTGGCGCTATATTTGGCGTGTGCCAATGGCATAGCGACTTGGAATATGGATCTTGCAAGCACGTGTTGGCATGTGCCAATGGCAATGTGCGGCACGCCATGTTGACCTAGTTGCAAGTCTTGCAAGCCTAGGGCGCTATATTTGGCGTGTGCCAATGGCATAGCGACTTGGAATATGGCTTGCGGCACGTATTGGCATGTGCCAATGGCATGTGCGGCCATGTTGACCTAGTTGCAAGTCTTGCAAGCCTGAGCCTAGGGCGGCTATATTTGGCGTGTGCCAATGGCATAGCGACTTGGAATATGGCTTGGAATATGGCACGTATTGGCATGTGCCAATGGCATGTGCGGCCATGTTGACCTAGTTGCAAGTCTTGCAAGCCTAGGGCGCTATATTTGGCGTGTGCCAAAGGCATAGCGGCTTGAGATTTGGCATTGTTGCCAAGTGTGTGATATGCGGCTTGGTTTGGCATTGCTTGCCATGGCGTGCGCGAGTGCGGCTTGGTTTGGCATGGTTGCCATGGTGCGCGTGCAGAGTGCGCTTGGTTTGGCATTGTCACCATGGTGCGCAGAGTGCGGCTTGGTTTGGCATGGTTGCCATGGTGCGCAGAGATGCGGCTTGGTTTGGCATTGCTTCCATGGTGCTCAGTGGTGCGCTTGGTTTGGCATTGTTGCCATGGTGCGCAGAGTGCGGCTTGGTTTGGCATTGTTTGCCATGGTACGCAGAGTGCGGCTTGGTTTGGCATGGTTGCCATGGTGCGCAGAGTGCGGCTTGGTTTGGCATGGTTGCCATGGTGCGCAGAGTGCGGCTTGTTTTGGCATGGTTGCCATGGTGCGCAGAGTGCGGCTTGGTTTGGCATTGCTGCCATGGTGCGCAGAGTGCGGCTTGGTTTGGCATTGCTGCCATGGTGCGCAGAGTGCGGCTTGGTTTGGCATTGCTGCCATGGTGCGCAGAGAGCGGCTTTGTTTTGGAATTAGGGTTCTGTGTTGAAAACCCTAATCTGGTATTTTGAAAAAAATACCCCTATTAATTATTTACACCTGAGTTAAATGCTCTTAGTTAATGTGTTGTGGGTAACACTAGGTCATGGGGTTTTACGATTTTACCCCTTGTCTAAAAACCACCATCAACATTAAGTCCCCTGCTTAGCTCGGACAGGGGCTTTGTTGCGAGGTAAGCATAAGATGGTGACAAACTATTAACAGCAAACCGTAAAGAAAATTGAAAGAGGCTTGTCTGACCTTTTATAAATAGGATTTGGAATCCTTGTCTCTGGTAGTTTTGCACAAATCAGGAGGCTGGCATAATTGGTGGGCCTGATGCAGCTTAGGCGATGTTGGGAAGTTGGCGTGAGTTGGGAAACTGAGTTGGCTAGGTGGTGGGACCTACAAAGTGTAGAAGCCGTGTGTGCTTGTAGTGTGCTTGTCGACATGAGAAGTGCAATTGGTGGGGCCGGTGCAACTTGGAAACCATGTTGGAAGTTGCGTGAATTGGGAAACCGAGTGTGCTAGCCGGTGGGACCGGCACCAACTGTAGAAACCGTGTTTGCAGGCGTGACTTTGGGCGGCATTGGGTAGTCGCACCCTTTGTGGGCCCGTTTCTTACACGCGTGATTTTGGTGAAAAGGGGAATCCTTCCTTATTTCAAAGTCTTTCACGCCTATATATAATATATATAAAGCCCCTTTTTCCCCATCCTGCGCTTTATTCTTTCCTCTTTTCATACTAGCGGCAAAGAGAAACCAGTTTCCAGGTATGTCTTCGAGTACTCTTCTCTCTCTCTCTTTTTTTTTTTTTTTTTTTTTTTTTTTTCACATAGGTATAAACCTTAAGAGTAGGCGCTTCCACAATCCTTGCATATGATTCCTTGGCGTGCCACTTGTAGAAAATATTGTATGTATGCAACCAAGGGAATACAAAGATATATTGTTTGAACCCGTAGGAAAATATGCATATATGAATTTTCAACCCCCGAAAAAAATATTTGAACCCGTAAGAAAATATCGATGCGTGTGTATTTTGAACCCGTAGAGAACCCTGTATGAATCCCGAAGAAGAATACTGTGTATATGCTTCATATGACTTCGAACCCGCAGGAAATATTGTATATATGATTTTTCTTCTTGGGAAGAAGTACCACGCGTGAGCTTTGAACCAATAGAAAAATGCTCCATATATTTTTGAACCCGAAGAAGGATACTTTAGACACACTTGTACCCGTATAGAATGCCGCGTAGTCTCGAACCCGAAGAAAATCTCGATATAGTCTTGAACTCGAATAAAATACATCCTCCTACCCCTTTCTCTTTTTTTTTTTTTTTTTTTTGGGTACGATTATGTGTCGTGAGATAACTTCGCCTTTCTTCGTTTGTTTTGTGCGGACATCTTATTACCAAATTGTTATGAAGGAATTCGATAAGATGTTACCCGAACCAAATTTCACTTCGTCGAAGGATGCTCATAATTCCAAGCCGAACATAGATGATGAATTCTTCACTAGAGCCCTCGCCCCCGCTCGGAAGAATCACCCGGTGTTTCGTGCCAATTTTGCTAACTCGTGGTGAGGATGACAGAAGACACGTTCGGTTCGCCCGAGAGAGCACCATTCGGTTCTGTCTTCATAAAGGGGTATATTCCTCTTCCAACATTGACTTCGTGGATGTGTCAAAGTCCATTGCGTTCTTTTGACGGATGGGTTGAGTTCATGGTGAGCGAGGAGCGTATAAATACCAACTTGACTCGAGCGCAGTCATTGATGTCACAAGACCTCGGAAATCTCCAGTTAGGAAGGACATCCCAGTGCTTGGTTGCTTTCATCTCCGGATGGTGTTCGGACACCCATACAATCATATGTAGATGGGGTGAGATAACTTTCTCCTTGGAGAGTGTGGCTCTCTTGTTGAATCTTCCCAAGAATCGGGAATCTTAGAATCCAATTATCTCGAAAGTGAGGTGAAGATGCGGGATGACCTGGCCGCTAAGTTGGGGGATTTTTTCTGAAAGACTCCATTGCGAAGTCGAAGGATTCTGCCCAAAAGAGGATGAAAGGTGCCCTTACGGTTGGTGGATATCTCAATGGTTTCCGGACGAGTTGGAGCCTGAGCAAAAGCAAAGTGATCTTCATGTCGCAGATTTTTGGCTCTCTCGGTTATCCAGAGACATTTTTGATGACGGTTCCGGCAAGAAAGGAATAAGACCGAGTTGTTAGAGATTGTCTGTGAAGTTGGCAAAGGGTGAAGTTCTTCCCATTGGCAAGTCGTTTCCTTGGTTCCCCGTATGTGCATCTGGATCACCTAGTTGCGAACATGCAAGTTTCCAATGGTTTCATGAAAGTGGATTCATATGTGCACGTTGCTTTTCCGCAAGTCCGCGGCTATGGGAGCACTTTGAGAAGTATGCTCCGAAACCGCTGCCTTCGCTTCCCGTGAGTTGGGGGCTCTCGAATTCTTCGATGGGTGAACAGGCGTCCAAGAGTTGGCGTGAGCTTGGTTAGTTTTCTTGATAAGTTTCATGAAATCAACTTTCGTCCATGGGGGCCGAGCCATAAGTCAGTGATTCAAATGGACACCTTTGCTTCGCTCCGCTCACGTCTTTGTCTTCCGATGACGATTTGAGTCGCCGGTGAAAACCTGTTCATTCAAAGCTGCTCGCCCGGTTATATACCGTCTTTCTTCGTGGGGTCTTTTTAGATAGCTGCTTATAATATTGACTGTGCTGCTCGTCACATGGGTTTCGATCAAGGGGTGCCTCTTGTTTACCGGCCGGTGATCCCTAAAGATTCATTGCGTGTCGCCCTTGACGCCAAAGTGTCCTTAAGCCGGTATCCGTCTTTCCTTCTTTCAAATGGGAAGAGTAACTTCTACGACCTTCGGTTATAATGAGTTTTGGTGCAACGAGTTTACTATGATCCGAGATTTTGTGAATAACGTGGTGGAAAACGTTCGTTGCAAACCTTCCCAGCCAGCTTACAAGGAGTATCCAATGTTGAGAGATCCCAAGCGAAAGTTGCCTAGCAATTCGAAAGCCCCTGTGCCAAGGAACGGAGAACGAAGAACCGTGGCCGCGGGTTCCGGACGGTTTCACAAGATCCTCCCACGGCTCTTGTGTCTTTCGGTTCTTCCAATAACCGTGTATGTGTCGCCTCTTCATTGGTTTGTCTCAAAACACGTGAATTTCTAACTGAGAATATGTGTCTTGTTTCCTCCGGGGCTTCTGTAGTGTTAATGCTTTCGCTTCCCTTGCACGTTGCCGGGGAGACGGCGCTTTCTTCAAGGAATTCCAGCGGCACCGAGCCTACTCATAGCGGTGATGAGTCGGAGAAAGAAGAAAGTTCAACAAGCAAGAGTAATTCCTCCGGCAAAGACCGGTTCTTCTTCGGAAGTGGTTCTTGAGTTTCGCGCTTCTTTTCTTTCTTCTTCTTCTCGTTTCTTCTTTTGAAAAATGTCTAACTCAAGTTTGCAGGAGGAATCCGGTTCGGAGGACGATTCTCGGGGTGGAGTCACACGAAAACTTGCCTTTGGTGACCACCGCGGTGACTTGGAGATGGGAGTTAGCCAATTGCCGGGCACGGACGTGGTTCAAACGGTGGATGATTCTCTGATGGTTGTTGCCGTAGTCATGGAAGAAGACCCTTTGCGAGTCGTGAGGCCACTTGCAGGCGCTATTTTTGATCCCCGTACTTGGTTCCTTATCCAGTCATGTGTTTGGTTGGCGGCTTCAACAAGTGCGGCTAAGCATGAGGCGTTGTACACCGTAATGCGGGAGAAGCACGGACATATGGCTACAAACAAGAAAGTTACTAGTCGATTTGCGCTGGCTAAGCGTGTGGAAGAGGCTTTATCTTCCATTGAGGATATGCGTGAGGTAACCGGTCACACCGTTTCGAAGACGTTATTGCCGAATCGGGAGCACCATCGCGACGTGTGCGTAGAAAAGGAGTTTAATACTTCGTGGTTTGTCGAAGGCCTTGCCGAGATCCAAAAGTTGAAAGATGCAAAGAATCGAAAGCCTTTCCGCCGAGGAGATTGCACGACAGGAGATGGAACTCGAAAAGCTTTCCAAGATGTTGACTATGAAGAGAGCGGCTCTTGAGGATGCAAAGTTGACTTTTTCCAAGAAGAGCATACTTCATTGGATGATTTTCCTTGAATGTTTTCCGTTAAACTTTCATTTAGGTTCTTTTTTTTTTTTTTTTTTTGAAAGACATATTGGATGTCCGGTTCAAAACTTGACCTTTGATAGACAAATGGTAGCTTTTTAGGGTATTGGATTATTTACGGGATGAATGGTTTTGGTAATATGACTCGATTATGTTTTGGGAAAAGAATATTTGCTTTTATGAAAGTGTGTGCTAGCAATAGGCACAAGACTCGAGTAGCATGACGGTTTTACTAAAAACCTAAAAATAGATTGTATATCTTGCCCAATCTGAATTTACTCACTTCATAGGTTTTGCGAACACGCCTCTCTTTATGTAAAAGGCGGTTTTGATGGCGGTTTTTTGCTGGTAGCATTGTCGCCGTCCCCAAAGCACCTTGACAAGTCCCCTTTGTAGTTTTTAGCATCTTCGGTGATTGAGTAATATCATCTTCATCAAGTCCCCGCTTTTCTTGTGTAGTTTTACAACTAGTAACCGGGTCGTCTGGTAGTTGAGTCGGATTGAGTCGCCTTCTCCTACCATCTCGACATCTGGGTCGAAGAACGAGATCGACAATCTAATATTGTAGCCGATAGATCAATCCTCCCGCCGTGGTCGCCAATTGTTTATGGGTAAAAATCGTTTCTGCTGATTTCGGTAATTTCGGTGAGTGAGAAACTGGTTCAAACCCTAAACAAATGTGCTTTACGTGAGCACTTTATAGATTCGAGAGATCAATGCAGTACAAGTCCGGCCTAAACCAAGAAATGGCCGTTCCAGGACTTGCTTCGGTCACAAAGTGGAGGAGAAGGGTTGATTTGGGGAGGGAAGCAAATAAAGGTGTTGAGGAGAGTAGTATCTCGACTTGTATCGAGAAAGTGAAAGCTTAGGAAGGTTGCAAGAGATGAAAGCTTTTTTGGAGAGCTTGCAAAGTTGCCTTTACGAGAGTGTAGTATTTTTTCTCCCGACCGAGACTTGTTGTCCGGTGGAAATAGGTAAGACCTATTTATACAAGTCGAGATTGAAACGTACCCTGGCCTCATGAAGGAAGAGAGTAAAGGGTGAAATAATGGGAGGAGGTGTTAACCGCATGGTTTAATGGGTGAAAACGTTTTTCACCATTATTTCCTCTTTTATTTGACCGCTTTATTCCTATTCACGCTTTCTTAATTGTGAGCGTAGTGTACGCTGCATGCTTGTGACCGCCAAACCAAAACCCTAAAGAAGCATCCCCCACTTTTGTGTTGATATCTCGTTGGTTGCGCCTTGAGTGCAAGTGGTGCCGCATGTGCCAATGGCATGCCTTGGGTGGTAGGTTGCATGGTTTTGCGGCTGTGGCGTGTGCCAATGGCATAGCGACTGTGCGGAATGCCTTGGTGGTAGGTTGCATGGTTTTGCAAGTTAGGCTACCAGCGTGTGTGTTTGGCATGTGCCAATGGCATGTGTGGAATGCCTTGGTGGTAGGTTGCACGGTTTGCAAGTTAGGCTACCAAGCGTGTGTGTTTGGCATGTGCCAATGGCACGTATGGCCATGTTGACCTAGTTGCAAGTCTTGCAAGCCTAGGGCGCTATATTTGGCGTGTGCCAATGGCATAGCGACTTGGAATATGGCTTGCCTAGTTGCACGTCTTGCAAGCCTGGCATGTGCCAATGGCATGTGCGGCCATGTTCACCTAGTTGCAAGTCTTGCAAGCCTAGGGCGCTATATTTGGCGTGTGCCAATGGCATAGCGACTTGGAATATGGCTTGCGGCACGTATTGGCATGTGCCAATGGCATGTGCGGCCATGTTGACCTAGTTGCAAGTCTTGCAAGCCTAGGGCGCTATATTTGGCGTGTGCCAATGGCATAGCGACTTGGAATATGGCTTGCGGCACGTATTGGCATGTGCCAATGGCATGTGCGGCCATGTTGACCTAGTTGCAAGTCTTGCAAGCCTAGGGCGCTATATTTGGCGTGTGCCAATGGCATAGCGACTTGGAATATGGCTTGCGGCACGTATTGGCATGTGCCAATGGCATGTGCGGCCATGTTGACCTAGTTGCAAGTCTTGCAAGCCTAGGGCGCTATATTTGGCGTGTGCCAATGGCATAGCGACTTGGAATATGGCTTGCGGACACGTATTGGCATGTGCCAATGGCATGTGCGTGCCATGTTGACCTAGTTGCAAGTCTTGCAAGCCTAGGGCGCTATATTTGGCGTGTGCCAATGGCATAGCGACTTGGAATATGGCTTGCGGCACGTATTGGCATGTGCCAATGGCATGTGCGGCCATGTTGACCTAGTTGCAAGTCTTGCAAGCCTAGGGCGCTATATTTGGCGTGTGCCAATGGCATAGCGACTTGGAATATGGCTTGCGGATTTGGCATTGGCATGTGCGGCCATGTTGACCTATTGCAAGTCTTGCAAGCCTAGGGCGCTATATTTGGCGTGTGCCAAGGCATAGCGGGCATTGTTGCCATGGTGTGCATGGCTTGGTTTGGCATTGCTTGCCATGGTGACCTAGTGCGGCTTGGTTTGGCATGGTTGCCATGGTGCGCAAAGTGCGGCTTGGTTTGGCATTGCTGCCATGGTGCGCAGAGTGCGGCTTGGTTTGGCATGGTTTCCATGGTGCGCAGAGTGCGGCTTGGTTTGGCATTGCTGCCATGGTGCGCATAGTGCGGCTTGGTTTGGCATGGTTGCCATGGTGCGCAGAGTGCGGCTTGGTTTGGCATTGCTTTTGCCATGGTGCGCGTGAGTGCGGCTTGGTTTGGCATTGCTGCCATGGTGCGCAGAGTGCGGCTTGGTTTGGCATGGTTGCCATGGTGCGCGAGTGCGGCTTGGTTTGGCATGGTTGCCATGGTGCGCAAAGTGCGGCTTGGTTTGGCATTGCTTTGCCATGGTGCGCAGAGTGCGGCTTGGTTTGGCATTGCTTTGCCATGGTGCGCAGAGTGCGGCTTGGTTTGGCATTACTTGCCATGGTGCGCAGAGTGCGGCTTGGTTTTGGAATTAGGGTTACGTGTTGAAAACCCTAATCTGCATTTTGAAAAAATACCCCTATTAATTATTTACACCTGAGTTAAATGCTCTTAGTTAATGTGTTGTGGGTAACACTAGGTCATGGGGTTTTACGATTTTACCCCTTGTCTAAAAACCACCATCAACAGGTTCGTATTCCAAACACTAAAGGAACAACAAATCTGTTTGGT
Organism: Papaver armeniacum; assembly: GCA_023531295.1. NCBI lineage: Eukaryota > Viridiplantae > Streptophyta > Magnoliopsida > Ranunculales > Papaveraceae > Papaver > Papaver armeniacum. The sequence goes on along the minus strand of JAJJWW010010620.1, from coordinate 115,624 downwards.
ATCAACTCTTTTCAACCAATCGATGTGAGTTCGACAAAGGCTCTTCTGTTTATCTCAATAAACTCCTTTGTCATGTTCTTAGATCTATCTTATAATCAACTACCAAAGTAATTGTTAAGATTTTGTAATCAATACTTTTAATCACAAAGAATTGTATTGATGCCGATCTACACAACTAATCAGTCTAATCTACCACAAGGATAAACCGATTATAGTTGGATCCACTTTTACCGAAACAAGTATTGTGCACACCAAAGATTATGAACCCAAATCAGAAATCTTCAAAGTCTTCTTTGTCGTCAAATCTTCTTAGATCTTCAATAAACACATGCACACAATCAACTTGAATCTCTTGTGATCAATCACGCACAGAACGGAGTCTGTTAACAATGGATTATCACAAGACATCTTTAGATCGACAAACAGTCTAAAGATCCCCGTCGAAACTTCGATCTAGTTTGAGTGAATCTTATATCAGAAAAGAAGATTCTCAAGCATAAACAAACTAGGTGCAATCAAAGTTCAACCACTGTTAGTCAATCAAATCAATCGAAAACAAAAGATAAACCGCAATTATCAAGTTTCCCACCAACGGTACTAATAGAGCTTCTCAATCCCAAAGAAGTCTTTAAACTGAGCGGTCGTAAGAGATTTCTCCTAATTAGGTTACTCTCCTCTCCAAATAGGAGGCTTCACCAGTAGCAGGACAACTGAGATAGTTTGTTGTACGAGGATTAGTTTGCTCGAAATGCAAACTTTCATATTTATAGACCAAGGAAGTTTGGACACCAAGGAATTTCCAAAACCGAAAATATTCTCAAGATATGGAATATATTCCAGATTCGATTTCTCTAATTCCTGGAAATGCTTTGTCCAAATAATGACCGAATATCTCTTAAAAAATCTCCAACTAGTAAATGCACATTACTAATTTTTATTTTCCAAAAATAAAATTAAAAACCTTAAATAAAAGATTCTCAATTTATTTTATTCGATCCGGGATTTTCTTCCTTTAGCTATTAAGGAATAACTTTGAACAATTAAAGATTAGCGTTACTGCACATGTTCAAAGTATGTCGACATCCTTACTTTGTAAGTCGTCTTTCATACTTACAATCTTGAAACCGATTTGCCACACTTCCAAACAAGTTTAGAATTGGTTCATCTGACTTTCAAGAACTATGTGATTGATCAAGAACACTCAATCCCAAATCATGGGTTTCACGGTTCTACCAAAACAAGTTTCGGTTCTACCTCCATGTAAGTACTTTGCATAGTCACGCTAGTTACCAAAATTCGGTTGACTAGGTACTAGGATCGGTTCCCCACATATATATGGTATTTAACTTGTATTTGCTGCACATGTCCATAGGATCGGTTCCCCTTTCTTCTAAAAACTTGTTGCACCTCATACAAGGATCTATTCCCCTTTGTGATAGGTTGCACCTCTTACTAGGATCGGTTCCCCTTTACCCAGAGTCAGTCATATATACCAATAACACAAAATCGATCATACCATCTCAGGTGATTACTTAAGATCGGTTTCACTAATAAAATTCATACCAATACAAAAGTCGGGCCTTTGTGAATAGTTTTACCAAGAACATAAACAAGTCATGAGCGGTTATACTAATCACACATATTGGTAGTTCAAAAGATATGCAATGAATAACATTACTAATAATGCCTGGCGATTTATCTTTCGATTCACAAAACAAGTTCATGAATTTACTTCCTTAAAACATATATAAAACATTGTTTCCTAGGAAGAAATCTTCACCTTATACCCATACATAATCACAATAGCATTCAAACGATTATGTCGATGTCTTATCTACAAAGTTTAATGGTTAAGCAATAAACCTCGTATTGTATTCCTTAATACTATGTCTAACTAGAGTATAATCATTCATGCTTCGAAGTTTTGTTTTCAATATGCATGACTTGAAAGATACGTTAGGGAATGAAACAGTTCAAGTCAAATATCACTAACCTCAAGTGGAAGGATGATGTTGTCGTTGTAGATCCTTACTTCTTCACTTCTTTAAGTCTTCGCAATACTTGTAATGTCTCATATCCTAATACTTTCAAGCTAACCTATACGAAGTTGACTCTAGTACATAATCAATCGACTCTTAAAATGAGTTTTGGCTCACTAAAATATGACAACCAAACTTGACGTACCAACGCTTGGTGGGTTCAACCGAGCTATGCTCTAACAGTAACTGAGGTAACCGGTCTCAGTAACCATATCAAGGTAGAACCGATCCTTGTGTTTGGTAGAACCATAAACCCATGATTAGTGCATTGATATTTAATGAATCACTTAGTTCTTGGAAATCAGATAAACCAGTTCTAACTTGTTTGGAAGTGTGGTATAATCGGTTCCAAGATTGTAAATATGAAAAAGGATTTACAAAGAATAAGATGTCGACATACTTTGATCATGTTCTGTAACTCTTATTTATTATTGTTCAAAGATATTTCTTAATAACTAAAGGAGATCCCGGACCGAAATAAGTTGAGAATCTTTTAATTAAGGTTGTTAATTTTATATGTTTTTAATTACCAGCAATTAAAATACATATCTCTGGAAAATAAAAATTGGTAATGTGCATTTACTAATTGAAGATTTTCGAGTGAGATTTCGGTTAATATTGGACAGAGCATTTCCAGGAATTATGGAAACCGATTTGGAAATATATTGTATATCTTAAGAATATTTCGGTTTTGGAAATTCCTTGGTGTCCAAACTTCCTTGGTCTATAATACCCAAGTTTGCATTTCGTGCAAACTATCCTAAGGGCCAGCAAAACTACCTTGTTGTGTTGTTACCGGTTGAGCCGTCTTTTCGGAGAGGAAAGTACCCTAATTAGGCGAAATCTCTTACGACCGCTCGTTTAAAGACTTCTGTGGGGTCAAGAAGCTCTACGAGTACCGTTGGTGGGAAACTAGATAATTGTAGTATTATTAGTTTTCGATTTGATTTGATTGACTAACGGTTGTTGAACTTTGATTGAACCTAGTTTGTTTATTCTTGAGAATCTTCTCTTCTGATATAAGATTCACTCAAACTAGATCGAAGTGTCGACGGGTGTAGTTGCAGGAAATCCTACAATATATCCCTCATAAGAATTCATAATAATCAACACATCTTTAAGATCAACAATCACCCTATTAATTGAGTTTTGGAATTTTACAAGAAGGAGAATTAAATCAAGAATACAACTGCTATTATAAATTTTCTCTCTCCTCAAAACTCTCTTCCACTCTCCAAAAAGATCTCTCTCTACCTTAGGTCTGTTCAACTCTTTATATAGGACATTACATAGTGGGTGACAGCTAAGCTATCCTTTATTTTCGGATCTGTTTTGCGATATTCTCGCGAGTATATAAATGTTAAAATTTCGCGACACTCCTAAATCTCGCTAAGTTTCCACACCTTTCTCATGTTTGGACTGTCGTCATCTGTTGCGTCATTTTTGTAACCAATCTGCGACATCTTCGCAGTGTGTTATACAAAGATTTCGCAAAGGTATTGATGTTGCGATTTTCTGATCCTACATCTTGCCTCTTCTCATGTCTTCTCTGCGAAGAAGAGAATGATATGAGAATTAATGTTTCAAAATGCCGCAACTGTTCATTTCTTTCCTAAGGTAGAGAGAGATCTTTTTGGAGAGTGGAAGAGAGTTTTGAGGAGAGAGAAAATCTATAATAGCAGTTGTATTCTTGATTTCATTCTCCTTCTTGTAAAATCCCAAAACTCAATTAATAAAAGTGTGATTGTTGATCTTAAAGATGTGTTGATTATTATGAATTCTTGTGAGGGATGTATTGTAGGATTTCCTGCAACTACAACGGGATCTTTAGAACTGTTTGTAGATCTAAAGACATCTTGTCATAATCCATTGTTAACAGACTCCGTTCTGTGCGTGATTGATCACAAGAGATTCAAGTTGTGGTGTGCAGGTGTTTATTAAAGATTAAAGAAGATTTGAAGACAAAGAACAATTCTTATTGGGTTCATAATCTTTGGTGTGCACAAAACTTGATCGACTGGGATCCAACTATAATCGGTTTATCTTTGATAGATTTGATTGATTAGTTGCGTAGATCGGCATCATTATATAGTTTCTTGATAGATCCTATTTTTGATTGAAAAATCTAAACTATGCTACTTTGGTAGTTGTTGGATAGATAGATCTAAACCCGACAAAGGAGTTTACTGGATTAAACAGAAGAGCCTTTTTCTAACTCATATCACTGAGATTGAATAGATTTGTTACCGAACAGATTTGTTGTTCCTTTAATGTTTGGAATACGAACCAAAGGAATTGTTCCAGTGCGTTCACTTATTGAATGTATGAAGTGCAGGGATACTGAAGAAACTAGGTGAATTATAGGTTTAGTTGCTTGGTCTCAACTATACGAAGTTGGTTTGATTTTGTATAGCGGCTTAATTCTGAGAGTATTCAATTCTGGACTAGGTCCCGGGTTTTTTTCTGCATTTGCGGTTTCCTCGTTAGCAAAATCTTGTTGTGTCATTTAGTTTTGTTTTCTGCAATTATAATTGTTGTTATTATAATTTAAAGTAAATTACACAAACGTTAACTCTGTATTACTTGATAGTGATCCCATAGAGCTTGGTTAAGTCCGAACTTATTATCAAGTAATCACACTTTGATTGTTGTATTGTCTCGATCTTGTATCCATAGACGATCACACAAAGTGTGAATACCGATTCGTTGTATTGTCTCGACTTAGTCCATAGACAATCACTTTCGGTAAGAGGACTTATATGTGGAAAAGTTTAAGATTGTGGTATATTTGGGTACCCTCGTCTTTTCAATTGGTATCAGAGCGGGCAAACACGAAAAGATCTAACACTCTGTGTTTGGTGCGATCCAACCTATAAGAAATGAATCTAATGGATGATTCAATTAACGCAATGCCAAGATTAGATGACTCAAAATTGGTTGAAGAAATTTCAAACAATGAAATTATTGAGTCTCTACGCTCCAAAGAAATTTGGTCTTGTATCTCAGACTAACTAAAGATCCCAAAGACAAGATGAGTCGAAAACTCATTGAGTTCGCAGAAATTGAAAAACAAATCAGTGAACTGTCTTTAGAACTCGAACATTATGAGTTAATGGAAGACGAGTCTTTCAAAAATACATGTAAAATTCTCAGTGATAGTCAACAATTACAAGATGAAGTAGATAATTTTCTTTTGGAACTTGAGTCTATAAACCAGGCTTCTAAAGAACCAATGTCTGAAAGAAGACAATATCTACATGACTACTGTATGAATTTTTCTCTTGATAACATAAATTTGGAATCACCTTCAAATTCTGATAATGTCAGCTCTAATATCTGTATAACTGATATTTTGTATACAAATAATGTATCCAGAGGAAAAATGGCTAATAATGATGAATTACCTTAGATTCTCATTGAATTTTAAGCAAATTCTAAGCCCATAAGTACTTTCGGACAAAGGACAACTAGTACACTTGAAAAATGGATTTTGTACTCATGGACTAAAGTTCGAACCGATCCATGTGAAACCGCTTTTGAACCGACACATTGTTCGGTGATAAAAACAAAGAATGAAAGTCCTCTTCACATTCTCTCTTCTTTGAACTGTCCGAAAGAAAGAGAAAATTTCAACTTCAAATCAAAAAACAAAAGAAGTTTAAATTATTTCTTGAATTCAAAAAAAAAAAAATTGTTTCACACCCACTTAATCTTCAAAGGGTACTTGCGATTTTCTTGAACTTCCCTTCAGAAGGAGAAGTTCGAATATCAACAGAGAATTTTAAGTGTAAGTTTCTTCTACTCTTGTTTGAATTTACTAGTTCTTACAAAAAACCTAGTAACATGCATAATAGGGATTTTACTAGAGGAGAAAGTTCGAACCAAACCCATAGAAGAGGTAACCCAAGTTTCGTCTTTTCTGATGAAACTATTGATTCCCTGCCAACCATGATTTTCGATATCAACTCACAACTTTATTTTGTTAATCAAGACTGCCTTGATAAATACATGTCAATTCATGATAAGAAAATTATTGTTGAGAAGAAATTTGTTCATGCTGATCTTCCGGAGTATGTAAGTCCAGATCACAAAATGTGACGATTGGGGTGATATTCACACGGGTAACTATACTGGGTCTCCTAGCCTGACTGCAGAATTTTATGGTAATATGTATGCTATGGATGCTAAAAGGTGAAAATTCTTCACTATGGTTCAGAAACGTTGCTTTGAAGTGAATAGAAGTGTGGTAGGTTATCTTTTGGGATGCAGCCTTGAAAACACCTTTCGTCCTGGAAGTAATGATTTCAACAAAGAACAAATTGCAGAAGTCTTTGGTGGAAAGACTTGGAGTGGTAATAGTCTCTGTATTAATGATGTTCCAGAACATCTCAAGTTCTTTGAAAAACTGGTTGTACCCAATTTGGCACCTAGTAGAGTGCAGAAGGTGATGTGGAGTCGAGACGTGGCTGAACTGATTTATCATATGGTAATTTGTACTCATAACTTTGACTTTTTTGGTTTCATTATCAGAAAGATAACAAGAATCTGGAGTAATGGCAAAAGCATGGGTTTTCCATGTCTTATCACTAGGATTTGCAGTGTCTTTGAAATTGGTGCCAATGACTCTCAAAGACTTGTACCAAAACCACATAATCGCTCTATTATCAATAGAATGAGAGGACATAGTCATGCTGGAATAAGTACAAGTGCTGCTTCAAATACTCCTATGCAAGATTTTGATCTTGAAACCTTTTATCGAAGGATTATTAGGAGGAATGACTGCCTCTAGCGTCAAGTTATCTTTGCATCAAAAACGTTTCCAGAACTTGCTGCAGATCTCACAAAGATTGCTTAAGATTACAAGGACACAAAATTGGAAGAATATTTTGGTCTAAGTGACACCAACAAGCTCTTAATTTTCTTTGTCCTATTTTTTTGATACAATCTTAGGATTAGTTTATCTTTTGAGCTTACTATTTGAAGTGTTGTAAAAACTTTTAAGTTTGTTGTTGTTGAATTCTTTTTAGCATGAAGTATTCAGACACTGTTTAAGTTTAATAATTTGTTAAAAAACTATTATGCATTGTTCATGCAATCTACTTTTGTAGCACTTACACAAATTAGAAACTTTTTATGGGATGTTTGATTTCGGTTTTCTTAACCTTAATATTCGATCTCATATGATGTGTGAACCCTTATGGTTTGTGTGGCTTTTTGATTTAGCGGGATTAAGTTCTAGCCCATGTTGGTAGGCTTTATCAAAGGATCATAAGGTGTTCCGATTGAAACTCATATGTGAAAAAGTCACAATATGTTGATTCGATTTGTGTTTAACATAAAAGCATATGTGTTTCGGGTTTTCAACTTTTGCTATTTGCATTAGTTAAAACCGATTCAACCTTTCTCTGGTAAAGGTTGGTTTTGTTGTTAATCTTTTGTTCTTGCGAGAGGATGACAACACAATGGGGGAGAGTTCTAACTTGAACTTGCGCTTAATGATATATCTTTCTGGGGAGAAGAGGATGCGGAATCTGAGGTAACGAATTTGTTAGTTAATCGTTTTCCTGTTTAAGAAAAGCTTGAGTTTATTGCATATATTTTGCTTTTGCTTAACAAAATTCGGTACAATTGATGTTGATTCCATTATGTATGTATGGATGTATGTGTGTGTGTGTGATTCAATTGTTTCCGGTTAAGAAAAACTGGTTTGATATCTTTCTTTATTGTTTGGTATCAATTGTTTTAGACTTAACGAAATTCGGTGCAATTGTTGTGCTTTAATGTCTATGTTTGTTTTAATTGCTTCCGGTTAAGAAAAAAAATTGTGCAAGTCAATTTATTTGGTTTGTATGTATTGTTTATGGCTTAACAAAATACATGATCATTTGTTTAGTCCAATTCAATTCCGGATAAGAGAAACTAAGTTAATTCTGATCTTAGTTAGACTTATCAAAGTAAAGGATTGGTTATTCAAGTCTAATCGAATGCCTTGACAAAAAATATTAGTTAACTAACCTAGTATTTGTCTTGTCTAAAGTGAAAGGTCTAAGTTATTGTCTGAATAATTAGTGACTAATGAGAAAAATAAAGTTAATTTTGATCTTTATTTTGGTCTTATCGAAATAAGCGATTATTTTGTGCAATCGGTTTAGCAAGAGAACTAAGTTTCTTAGTCAATTTGTTAAACTATTAGGGAAAATTGCTTCGGGAAATTGTTTCCTTGATAACATATTAAAACCAAATTACTTGTAGTTTCGGTTTTGATATTGGTTATCTAAAATGGTATGTGAAACCTTCGTGCTTAACTCTTATAGGTTGTACAATTCTTTTAGATTTGTAAGATCCTTTCGGTTTTTGGTATTCGCTCGTACCTTTGTCATTTTGTGACAAAAAGGGGGAGAAATTTATGGAGTAAACAAAGTCATTTGTAATCACTTAGGAAAGGACAATTGTGCTTAAACGTTATATCTAACGAAAGAATAAAGCATTGACTAAGGGGGAGAAACATATCATATGATGATTTTAGTTATTTGGACTACAAAGGGAAATAACAAAGATGTGCGGATTGAAAATCTACCTATCTCACCTTTAGGGGGGGGGGGGTATTAGCTTTGTTATTTAAATGTCAACAGTGGCATTTATGGATTGAATATATGCAGGGTATTGTGCTGTTGAAACTTGGAATCAAGCATATGTATAATGAATTTTTTGTAATTTGTTTATCCATATGTATTAAGAGTTTTGTCACTAAAATTGACAAATGGGGAGATTGTTAGAGCATAGCTCGGTTGAACCCACCAAGCGTTGGTATGTCAAGTTTGGTTGTCATATTCTAGTGAATCAAAACTCAATTAAAGAGTCGCTTGATTATATACTAGAGACAACTTCGTATAGGTTAGGCTAGAAAGATTAGGATAATGAGACATACAAGTATTACTCGAAGACTTGAAGAATGTGAAGAAGTAACAAGCTACATCGACGACATCATCCTTCCTCTTGAGGTTAGTTATATTTTGATTTGAACTATTTCATTCCCAACGTATCTTTCAAGTCGTGCTATATTGAAAACATAACTGTGATGATGTGAATGATATACTCTAGTAGACATAGTGTTAAGGAATTAGAAAACGAAGTATAACGCCTATATTTTGAACTTCGTATATAAGACATCGACATAATAGTTTGAATGCTATTGTGATTATATGTATGGGTAAAGGTGAAGATTTCATCCTAGGAAACAATGTTTGCATTTGTTTAAAGGAAGTACATTCATGAACTTGTGTTTGTAGGTGAAAATGGTTTCTGCTTATTTCGGTAATTGCGGGTGTGTAGGTGAGAAACGATTTAAACCCTAAACAATGTGCTGCAAGGGAGTACTTTAGATTCGAGAGATCAATCTGTACAAGTCCGGCCTAAACCAAGAAATGGCCGTTCCAGACTTGCTTCGGTCACAAAGTGGAGGAGAATGGGTTGGTTTTGGGGAGGGAAGCAAGGAAAGTGGTGAGACCAGAATAGTTGATTCTGGAAGAGTAGTTGGGTTACTACGACTTGTTATCAGAAAAGTGAGAGAGCTCCCAAGGTGAGCTAGCAAGTAAGTATTTCTGAGTGTTGTATCTCCCTTGTGAACTTGTTGTTCAATGGAAATAGGTAAGACCTATTTATACAAGTCGGAGTAAAAACGTACCCTGGTCTCATTAAGGAGTGGGGAAGTAAATGGGAGGAGGTGGTAACCGTATGCATGGAATTGATGTTCCATAAAGTGGTTAACGCATGAAACTGCTAACGTTATGGAATTGATGTCCCATAAAGTCGTTAACGCATGTGCTTTATGTCCCATGAACGTTTCACACATAACTTCCCGTATTTACTAACCGCCTCACCCTTATGACACTTCCTTATGACGGGCGTAGTGTACGCCGCATACTGTAAACCTCCAAACCAATACCCAAAGAGGATCCCCCAGTTTGAGTTGATGTCTAAAATGCTTTGGAAAATATGTAGCACGTTGTTGTGGCTTGGAAAGTCAAGCTCGGGAAACTTGCCAGCCTGGTGACCTTCGACGGTCGAGATTTTGCATCTTGAGAGGAAGGGAAACCGTTGATCGTTGCACGCCTTCGTTTTGGTAGCCGCATAATAAGGGCCAACGTGGTGGCGCGGCTAGGTTGGCATGGCAAGGTTTGACGTGGCCAAACTTAGGTTTTCGGGCCAAAGGTTACCATGTGTCATCTGGTAACCTTGGATGGCTAGGATTTGCTCCTGGGATTGAAGGGCAATCATTGATTGTTGCACGCCTTCGTTTTGGTAGCCGCGTAGTGAGGGCCAACGTGGTGGCGCGGCTAGGTTGGCATGTCGTTGGCATGGCAAGTTTTGGCGAGGCCAAACTTAGGTTTTCTTACCAAAGGTTACCATGTGTCGTCCGGTAACCTTGGATGGCTAGGATTTGCTCCCCGGGTTTGAAGGGCAACCGTTGATTGTTTCACGCCTTCGTTTTGGTGGCCGCGTAGGGAAGGACAACAGGGTGGCGCGGCTAGGGTGTGGTTAAGCTTGGCATGTGGGGCCAAGGGTTCCCCTTGGGCGTGGCTAGCTTTGGCTAGGTGCGATTTTGGCTTGGCATGATGTGACTAGCATGGCTAGGGCCAAGGCAAAGTGCGTTTGGCATGGCTCGTCTAGCTTGGCTAGGTTTGGTTTGGCTTGGCATGTGGGGCCAAGGGTTCACCTTGGGCGTGGCTAGCTTTGGCTAGGTGCGGTTTTGGCTTGGCATGTGGGGCCAAGGGTTTTCCATAGGCGCATGGCGTGGCTAGCTTGGGCTAGGTGCGGTTTTGGCTTGGCATGTGGGGCCAAGGGTTTGCCATAGGCGCATGGCTTGGCTAGCTTAGGCTAGGTGCGGTTTTAGCTTGGCATGTGGGGCCAAGGGTTTGCCATAGGCGTATGGAATGACTAGCTTGGGCTAGGTGCGTGACCAAGCTAGGGTTTTGGGGAAAAGGTCGTTTGGTAACCTTAGACGGTCAGGATTTGCTCCTGGGATTGAAGGGCAACCGTTGATTGTTGCACGCCTTCGTTTTGATAGCCGCGTAGTGAAGGCCAGTATGGTGGAGCGGCATGGGGGGCCAGGGGTTCGCCTTGGGCGTGGCTTGCTTTGGCTAGGTGCGGTTTTGGCTTGGCATGTGGGGCCAAGGGTTTGCCTTGGGCGTGGCTAGCTTTGGCTAGGTGCGGTTTTGGCTTGGCATGTGGGGCCAAGGGTTTGCCATAGGCGCATGACGTGACTACCTTGGGCTAGGTACGGTTTTGGCTTGGCATGTGGGGCCAAGGGTTTGCCATAGGTGTATGGCGTGACTAGCTTGGGCTAGGTGCGTGACCAAGCTAGGGTTTTGGGGCAAAGGTCGTTTGGTAACCTTAGACGGCCAGGATTTGCTCCTGAAATTGAAGGGCAACCGTTGATTGTTGCACGCCTTCGTTTTGATAGCAGCGTAGTGAAGGCCAGTATGGTGGCGCGGCATGGGGCCATGGCGAGGTGCGTTTGGCATGACGCAATAGGTGTGGCTGGTATGATTTGCCATTGGCACGGAGGTGCGGCTAGCATGGCTGGCATGATTTGCCATTGGCACAGAGGTGCAACTAGCATGGTTGGCATGCTTTGGCGCGGTCGGTGTGGCTGGCATGATTTGCCATTGGCACAGAGGTGCGGCTAGCATGGTTGGCATGCTTTGGCACGGTCGGTGTGGCTGGTATGATTTTTCATTGGCACACGTGGGAATTAGGGGTTGGCTTGTCGTAACCCTAATTTGAAAAAGATACCCCGGTAATTATTTAGGGACACATTAAAGGTTTCAGTAAATGTGCCTAGTAAATGCTTGTTACTTTAAATGTTGTGACATCACTGTCTGCTAGGGTTTAGTGTTTTACGATTTTAACCCTAAGCTAAAAACCACCATCAATATTAAGTCCCCCGCTTAGCTCTCGGAACAGGTGCCTTGTTGTGAGGTAAGCATATGATGGTGACAGAAGGACGGAATCGAGGTGTAAATCATTGCGAGATGGTCGAGAATCCGACTAACCTTTTTGAGTGGTAAAGAGAGTTTTGGATTCCCGTGTTGGCGGCCCTGCGTAAGTTGTACTGGGAATGCAGACCGTGGAGTGGTGTGACCTTGGTTGTACATCTCCAAGGCAAAGGGGGCGCGGTCTTGGAAGGCGACGCAAGTGGACGGCTTGGCTCGAGGGGCCAAGAGGTGGCGTGGTCTTGGTGAGGCAAACGCGCGTGGATGATAGGGTCGCGACAGTGGAGCAGGCGGCTTGACATATTGTGGCCTTGGCAAGACGAGACGTACACGGACGGCTAGGCGTGGTGGGGCCGCGGCAATGGAGCTAATGGCTTGGCAGGGGGGTGGCAAGGTGAGGCGCTGTTTGATGAGGTGAGGCATGCATAGGTGGCTTGACACGGTTATGATTTGTCCGTGCTGTCTTATTTCTTATTGTTCGACGCCCATGGGGAATTCTTTCCCCCCCTTTTTTTTTTATTAAAGTATCGCGCCCTCCCATCCCGCTCAGCTTTCATTGGGGTTTTGATGAGGCATTTTATTTTGAGGCTGGTCTCCCGGCCGTGATTCCGGCATGTTCCGCCTATTCAGCCTGCGTTTCTCCTTCTTTCTTTAGGGCTTTCATAGTATTTACGCCTGGTTAAGTTGTGTCGTCTTCCCAGTTTTTAACAAAGATTTCTTCTCGTCAAGTCCAACTTTCATCATGTCGATCAGAAGCGAATCTTCCTCGACTCGACCAGGTTCTCCAGCCAAACGTGCTAGTCTTGATTCTCGCAACAATTCCCTCATCCGAGTCATTCGGGTTAAGAAGGTCATACCGGTATGTTCTTAATTAATCAACATACGTTTCTTTATTTGCCGATGAATAATGGAAGTTTTCCTTCTGTGTAGAGGTATCCTATTGGAGCATGTGTTACCGTCATTGATGAAGATGACTTGGTTACCCCTTTTTTTTCGAGCTCGATCTTTCCAGCCGCTGCAGATCTGGAGAACGCTGACTTAGGAATTTCTTGCCATGAGTATCCCAATGCAGGCTTGTTGTTCGGAACCCGCATGAGGTGCCTTTCTTCTAACTACCGGAACGTTGGGGGTTCCTTGTGCGAAAAGAATTCGTAACTCTTTACACAAAAATATGGAAGATATACGGCCATATTGCCACCAGGAACGTGGTACAGTATTGTTCGTCTGCTTTGGTTTCTATTGTGAATTGTCTCCTGCCAATGGTTGTTGAAATAGAGAATATGTCTATCCGCGCCGTCGCGGAAGCAGCTATTCAAAAGTGGGAGAACATGGTGTCTACCTGTGAATCTCTAAAGTTTAATGTTAGTTGGTTGCGGTATCGTCTTGAAATTGTGAAGGTCGACAGGGCTGGTATTCTTGCTGGCGTGGTCCCTGCTACAAAAGCTATTTTTAAAGAGAAGAAAGCCTTGGTCGTGGAGTCACAAAAGGTGGAAGAGTCGATCCGGAATTTGAAGAGCAAGACTGAGAGGTATCAAAGTCGTTTGAGGATGATGCTTTCTAGAGATTACCATCTTTTGGACGGGCTTTCCTGAGTTATGTGGTTGTGATATGTTTGGGTTTCTTTCGGGGTTTTGAGCATGATTTTTTTTTTTTACGTTATTTTTTTTTTTTGAAAGAACAAGAGAACTTTATTGATTTGTTTCAATCGAATGAAATAAAAACTCAATACGGTATGGAAGAAAGTGGAAAGATGCCTGGCTATCCGTGCTTGTGATACGGTGGGGTGAGGCGGTGTTCAGGCGTAGTATGCCTTTAGCCATTTCCCGTTGATGACCGCTTCCAGTTTTCCCCCGTCCTCCTTAATGACTTTGTAGTACCCACTGTTGTATGTTTTCGTGACTATATAAGGACCTTCCCATTTTACGGAGAATTTTGGTGCATATGCGTCTTGCTGGATGTGTTTAGCAGTCTTCAGTTTCAAGTCTCTTATTTGAAAAATTCGAGGTTTCATGGTCTTGTTGTATGCTCTGGAAACCCTATTCCTGTATGCCTGTGCGTGTTCTTCCGATTTGGCCCTCCTGGAGTCTACAGTGTCCAATTCCGCAACCCTGGTACTTAAGGCTTAAGCTTCATTCCGTCGAACTACGCTTGCTTCGGCAATCCTGGCTGATGGGATTTTAATTTCCGCCGGGAGGATAGCATCTGTGCTATAAACAAGAGAATAAGGAGAGACCCTAGTGGAACTTCTTGGTGACGTCCGGTACGCCCAGAGTTCCATGGGCAGTTGTTCATGCCATGTTCGAGGATTATCGTGCACTGTCTGACTGAGGATTCAAATCAAAGTTTTGTTGGTACTTTCAGCCTGCCCGTTCCCTTGAGGGTAGTATACGGTGGAGAAGACTTGTTTAATCCCGTATTCCTCGAGCAACTCTCGTACTTGCCTGTTCGCGAAAGGGGTGCCATTGTCGGTGACGATATGTTTAGGCAAGCCAAAACGGCAGATAATGTACTCCTTAATGAATGCCGCAATCGTGGTTCCGTTCGTTCCTCGTAAAGCTATGGCTTCGACCCATTTGGTAAAGTATTCGGTTGTTGTTATTACATACTCGTGATGTTTTGAGGATGGCGGGTTGATCTTCCCAATGATGTCGAGTCCCCAGCTATGAAAGGGCCATGGACTGCTTATCGAATGCAGGGTGGTTTCCGGTACATGAATAAGGTTCCCGTGGACCTGACACTCCTTGCACCTCTCGTACGAAAATAGGCTGCGTGCCCCTCCATGGTCGGCCAAGTAGTACTTCTCGTGTATTTGGAGAAATAACTTCCGCTTTCCTTGGTGTTCTCCTTCGTGCATCTCCTTCAGCATGATTGGGACCTCTACCTCGTTCAAACACCGCAGAAGACTCCCTCCAAAGCTTTTACGATATAAGATCCCTTCGTGGAATACGAACCTCTTGGACCTTTGTTTTATTTTGGATGCCTCCTTCTCATTGGTGGGGAGTATCCCATCGTGAAGGAAACTGATGTACGGCTTCCGCCAGTACCCGGTGTGACCAATGTTGAAAATTTCTAATTGATGCGGCGACGCTTGACAGTTGGAACAGGTTCTTTGAAGTAACCGAGCTTGGACCTCCATATCCGGCCAATAATAGCCAAGGCGTTGTAAACGACGATAGAGGGTTACCACCAATGTTTGTCCGCAGACCTCACCATGGATGCGATTGAGATGTTGCTGTGCTTCCTCTTCTCCGAGGCATCTTGACAAAGAGTGATGATAATTTTCAATGATGTTGTAGTAATAAGGGTTGTAAGGTTGTCGTTCACTCGGACTTGATGGGATTGATTTTAAGTTTTAATAAAAGAAAATACTAAAGAAAAATATATACAAGTATTGTCACAGATGAAGAGATGTCTTTGGGGACTCGTGGATTCACCAAACTCATAACAAAAAGGTTCAAATATTAATTCTTTTAACAATTATCGCGCAACAAATAAAAACATTGACTCTTATTTTTGCCAAGATAGATTCTCAAAAGATTGGTTGTAAATCCTAAGCATGATGTATCAAAACATTTAAGCTAAGCATACATCATCAAATTAAATGACAACCAATTAATTCAAATCATATTTCAATTAAAATTAATGCAAAAGTCTTAAAAAAGAATTAAATAATTTTACCCATGTATGAAATTCGTCTTCCTCCGTCGTCCCAAGAATGGGGTTTAGCTCATCATGTTGGAAACACGCTCAAAATATGATTTTATTGCTCAAAGGTGCTTACAAATGATGAAAAGGAGAGATATCAAATAAAAAATCGGGTTTGTAACAGATATAAGTGTTACAAACCTAATTGTTACAGAGAGCGATAACACCTTTCTCGTCATTGTTACTATTCATTTAAGTCTGCCTCCAACTACGACCCACAAACGCGAGTCGTTTACATCGTTTAAGAACGACGGTTTCGCCGCCGTCTGTTCTTCGTGTTCTTCGATTCTGCAGCAGCAGGCTTCTCTCTCGCAACTTGATTTTTTCTTCTCTCGTGATGGTCCAAACTCGCCCCAAACTCTCTATCCTCTCCTACTCGACCCCAAAGACTCATTATATACTATTCGTACCTCGAAATCTCTTCATTACTCCCGAAAATTCTTCCATTATTCTAAAGAAATGAAAAAATATTCTCGAGATATTTTTTCCATTTTTTGTAGTAGCATGCGTCTCGTTGCAATCCAATTCACTCCAAACTATCCATGTTAACTCAATCACGCTCCACAAGTCTTTCAAACACGGGTAGCACACGTCAAAACACGCTCTAATCCCGTGGAAGACTCTTCCCGTACACATCCCTCTGTCTTCTCCTAGCGAGTTATCTAGCCAAATTTAGGTCACTAATCGACCCACACCAACCCTGTTAGGCTCTAACAAGTCTTCCCATGAAGTTTCACCATTGAATCGCATTAAAACTCCTCCAAAATCCGATCGATTAAACTGCCAGGGAGGAAACTTGTTTTCCGCCAAAACCAAAAATTTGAAATGGAGAGGATGAAGTGCCCCGAACCAAAACAGGGCGCCTTTATCACCCTGGGGTGCCCTTATCCAAATTGAGGGTGCCTTTAGTACTTTTCCCCTGGGGGTCCAAATAGCAATTTTCGAGCAACTTTTTCCGCATAAGTGTAATTCTCCAATAACACCTAAACAAACATAAAAAACACCAAAATTAGTACAAAAATCGAGACCAACAATAGAGACACTGAGGACAAATTAGACACAAAAATGCGTCTATCAAATACCCCCAAACTTATTATTTGCTAGTCCTCGAGCAAATTTATTCTAGAAAATAAAAATCATTTGAACCCCTAGGTGGCCCTAGTGCCGGAGTGTTGTCTCCTGGAGGGTTTACCATAGGTGTACCCACAAAACCTTTACTCCGCACCCTAGCTATCTACGCAGAACCTTGGAAGGCACTAAAGAATCTCCTTGGTTGGCATACTTATTGACTACGGGAGGAAGTACCCCGATGCGAAATTCCAATTGTTGTACACGAGTTTGCACTCAAGCATACTAAAATTCATATATAAGTCACGAGCTCTACTCGGATAGTCGCACTATGGACATCAATACCCGGAGTCAAAACTAATCACATGGATAGATCAAGAAGATGGATATAGAGAAAAACATAGATGGTTTTGATGTTTACTAAGTGATCGATGTTTCCCATATCTCGTCAAGGCCTCCGCCAAAATGAACCTATCTTAATGGACTGAGATACTAGTCGACTAATATCAACACACCGGCATATACAAGGGAACCAAAGGTCGATAATCCTAACTCTAGGTCAACACAACCGGGCATATACAAGGGTTCCAAAGTGGTCGACTTTATTGAATTTATTCCGGTTGGTCAGATGGTCTGGTCTCACTTTCTCACTTTTTTTTTCAACTTTTTTTTTTTTTTTCAACTTTTTTTCAACTTTTTTTTTTTTTTTTTTTTTTTTTTTTTTTTTTTTGTATCTCAATCACTCTATTCCACTCTAGCATTGGTAACAACTTGATTCGTGGGCCCCACCTAATCACTTAGAGAAACATAGTTTAAAAACAAACAAAATAAAAACAAGTGAAAAGGACTCAACGAGATATGGTGAAACTATCATGTTATTTCTAACACCGAGCTCTGTGCTTTTATGAATAGACTCTTTAGATGTTTCCATCTAATCGATTGGTTCCTCAACTCCTACAAACAAGATGTTTCCATCCACTTAGATTGGTTAGTGCCAACCTTAATAAACATAAATTTCTAGGCTCTGGAGTTTATTTACTGCAACTAAAAAGTTTCTCCCATACCCCCAAACTTAAATCTAACATTGTCCTCAATGTTCTAAAGATGAAATTAAAAGCATGAACAATGAGAAACTTTTACCACTTGAAGAGAAGAGTAAGGAAAGATATTACCGTGTTGCATGAGCATGGGTTACCTCCCAAGAAGTGCTAAGTTTAAAGTCTTCAGCCGGACTAAGAAAGGATTATTCACCTTATAGAATCATAGAGTAATAGCCTAATAATCATGGATCACCAAAACCAAAAAGGGCTATCACAAGTAAAAGGAAACTGCAACTTGCCAAGAAAGTTAACAAATAAAGCACACCCTTGTCTAGTTTCCTGTTTAAGACAACTACATCTAGTTGTGGTTCAGGTTCAGGTTCTATAACTGGGTCTAGATAACATATTTTCATGGGATGCATTTCCTCAAAAGTTAGATCCGAATGTTCAGGTTCTAGAGTCTGAAAAAACTCAAATAGGAACTTAGACGCACATAACAATAACCTGAATAGTTGGGGATCCTCTAAGTAAATCAGATTTGACTCACACAGCTGACCACAAAGAGAGTGGTGGTCTTCCTTAAACAAATGTGTCGACCCTAATCTCCTAAAGTAATTAGGTTTAGTCTCCAAACGTAATAACCGACACATTTGTAACTCATAAGTTCCCACAATTGAAAGAAAAGTTTTTGGTGGGAAAACAAAGTCAATTTTGGCATCATAGCCTGGATTAACCACATCAACCAGAGGATGGGTTTCTAACAACTGAACTTCTTCCTGGACATTATTAGGTTCGGGAGAGCTAGCATGAAGGTAATCTGGCACAATGGTTGAGGCACATATATCAAGTCCCAAGTGAGGGATCTCTGTAAGATCTAAAGGTAAGGCACAAGGAGAATGATAATCACCCCCAAACTTAGAATTTTGGGTGTCTCTAGATAGACTAGCTACAATTTCCCTAATTTCTAGATCATCAAAATCCCGAAAATGGTCAATTGCTTCATGTAGATTATACTCAGGTGATGCATCCTCACTCATATTTAAAAGCTCTACGAGTTCATCTTCTTCGTCTAAGACTATTGTTTTTAAATCGTTAGACTCTAAAATAATATTCTCATGATAAACCCGTTCCTCTAAACCATTATCGACTTCGTAAACAAGAAATACTACATCGTCTAAAACAGTATCTCTAGGCAAATCCTCGTCCTCTTGAATAGGTGAATAATTTTTAAAATTATTAGGATCTGAACCAGAAATAACCCAATTATTACAAAGCTCAATCGGAGTAGCAAGTTCCTGATCACTATGCCTATTTATTTCAAATTCTTCATCAACACTATCCTCATCATAATCATTATTATAATAACATGAAAATGGTTGAACCTCATCTAAATTAGTGTTACCGAATCTAACCTCGTCATCATGATTATAAATATCTTCATTTTCATGGGTATTATTGGAAACACTGTGTATTGGGAATTAAGATTATTTCGAGCAAGTTTTTCGACAATCCTATTTGTACTTTCAAGAAATTGCTTAAGAGTCTCTTCTAAAGACATCCTAGTTGACTGCTCTAGGGACTCATCTGGAATATTTAAGGTTTCCTTCACAAATAAGGAATGACTCTTGAAAGCCTCTTCTAGAGAAATAGATGAATTGTTTTGCTCATAAGACCGATATACGTGTGGATAGTAATTGGGCTCACCATGGTGTGACCCATAACCTTCAAAAGGTTGGCATTCCCAACCACTATTCACACTATGGTCATAGTAGTAATGTCCATATTGTTCAATTGGATATTCGTTGTATTGGCTATACCAGTTTGACATCCTGACTGCAAGGGAATTCTACACAAACACAAACAAGGATGACTCGACCACAAAGAAACCTACGATTTCTAGCAAACAAAAAGCATGATGGCTCCACTTAGATTGTTTTCTAGACCAGCTTCTAATCCTTCGAAAGGGAATTCGTTACAATCTGAGCAAACCCCTCTCGGAATCAATCCGAGTTTAAGTAAGTTGAATAGAGGCGAGGAAGCTGCGTGGAGCTTTGATACCCAAGGCCTCACCGCATTACAAGGCGGCGCAGTCACGCATTCAACTCACGTAAACCATCATGAACTTCAAGTATGCTCAAAAGAGTAACCAATATTTTTCGAACGACTTTCCTATTAAGCTCGTTACCCTATCGGTCTCGTTCTATTCAAAATTTTAGGCTTAGGTTCGTGTTTGGTTTCGTTTTCCTAAGGCGGGCAAGAAGAGAACGGTGATGAAATCCGAACCCTTATCTTATATGGCCAGTCCTTGCCCTTTACTAGGAATTTAAAGCAGCCGTTTTCAATACCTCAACATATATGCATACAAAATCATCCAAGAAACCCGCCGACAGGGATTCGCGGGTGTTTAGAATTTTTACCTCCCGTTCCTGCACGGGGATGAACCGTTGAAGTCGACTCGGGCCACGACTCCTATGTCATGTACGAACCCGAGGGGCCGAGACGATATCATAATCGTCGTCCTTCCTCGTGCGTTTATATTTAAATTACCCTTCCTTAGGGTTTAAAATTAATAATGTCCGATAGTCCAAAAAAAAGTCCAAAAATTAAAAAGTCCAAAAATAAAAATTACAAAAATAATTACCTAATTACAGTTTCTAAAAAAATAAAAATAATTACACTATATACAAAGTTTTCTTCTTCACTTCGTTCGGATCTCTCTTTTCTTTCCTATTTTGGCTTTGCTTTTATTTTCAGCACTTTCTCTTTTTCTTTCGCTCCACTCCAAATTTGAAAGCAAACAGAAATACCAAACCGCACTACAAGAAAAATGAGCTTTAGGGACTACTTGGATTCGGTTGGTACAGGGGCATTTTTAGTGTTTAGATATCTCTAGCAACCAACGTGGCAACAGATAGGCTATGTGGCTGAAGGCTTATTTGCTAGAGACCTGTACCAACCATGTTGTTGGAGTATATATGTTTCAACTACTATGAAGCGACTCAAGTTGAAGTTGGCACATACATTCATTAACCATTATCTTTCGTTGGTAAAACACATAAATCATTTGTCGCTGAAACATTTATCCCGCACAATATCGGTGGCTCAAGACTTAAACGTTGTTGGTAGAGGTGGCCATTATACAACGTTTCCAGACGCTAAAGGGTTTGACTGGCTGAATCTTAGTAGTTGAGGGTGCTGGTGAAGGGTTGGAGCCGCTCTATGTCCCGATGTAAGAGAGTTTCCTTCCACTGAATTTTAGTTGCTCAAGAATTTAAGCTTCCTTAATGTTTGTTGGATGAGAATTTCAGCTGCTGTTTTTCCAGTTAGCTCAAGGGTTATGCCACCACCTTTTCGTTGGTCAAGGTTTCTAGGCATCGGTTTATTGGTTGCATCAAGTGTTAGCTCTGAGATGGTGAAAAGCTATATACACGGTTAATTCGGCTGCTTATGGGTTTGAGCCATTACAAACCAGTCGGTCAAGGTGTTATTACTGTTGCTCAAAGGCTTATCCCTTCCACAGATTTGAGTTGAGTTGCTAGAGAATAGTGTCTCGAGAATATCACCAAAAAATAAACATAAACTTCATTTTGATAATAATGTTCAACTCACTAACATTCAAAATATCCAAAATATAAACTACAGTATATAGAGGACACATGGGCCTTAGCGGTGATTGAGTAACGGCTGAGAGTCTGGATCTTTATTTTGCTATGCTCTCACTACAAAAATGCCAGGGCATCTGAAGGAACACCTTCCCAAGGTGTAGGGATCATCGGGGTCCTCAGCTCCAGTGTTCTCTGCAACAGCAATAAGATCGGTCACTCGAGCATTGGTTTGACTAATGCACATACACCCCCATGAAGTGCCCCACATGCTGAAGTTATTTACGGAAAAACACAAGTACCACTCGCAGAACATTTGCCTACACAAGTTCATTGCAAGAACAGAACATTTCAGTACAGTTGTCTTCGCATGCTGATTTGCATCTGTTAAAGAACCAAAAAGCAATAAAAGTTTTTTTATAATTTGAGTTATGCTTTGAAACCAAGTTAAAAAGACGCCTCACATAGACTACGAAGTTCAGAATTGGATCAGTTGCTCCAAATAAAGCTTAGAATGAGCAAGCAATTGATCTGCATCTGCAGCCGTACCAATTGAAACTTTCAGCTTGAACCAGGGCTTCATCCCCTAGAAAGGCATGAAACTTTTACCTCCTTGTTGATCTTCTTTAGACCTTCAACATCCATGTACTCCAGACTGACCGATGTTCTCAGCCTGTAATTTGAAATAAGCAAAGTACTATTACACAACCACAGATTCAACGAGGAACTAAGTACATAGATTTAAACAAGAAAAAAGTTGGAATTGAACTGACACCTGCAGCATATGACTTCTTTGAAGCATCTTCTTGCACCATAGGCCCAGCAGCCTCTGTCAATTGCCGAACTTCAATTTGCACTGGTTGAACTTGAGGAGGCTCCTCAACCTCTTCCTGCACAGCCACCTCTTCCTCATTGTTCAGATGATGATGAACTTTAACACCATTACTCAGCTCCTCCATAATAGGTGCTATTGTATCTGGCATGGCGAGATCTGGGATATAAGAGGGTTCTGGAAAGGAAAAACAATATTCAAGTCCCATTACAGTAAATAAAGAAGCAGAAAAAAGAATAAAAGAATGAGACCAAGTTATTGAGCTGCTGCTGTAATGCTTTCACTTGTTCCGTTAACCAAGTGACCCTCTCACGATACCTAAAAACATCATTCCGAACGTAGTATTCGTTTTCCTGTGGGGCCAGGAAAAATGACTGAACTTCCTTCCTACTTTGTACTTCCCAGTTGAACATCCTGTTACCTGAACAATTACCCCATCCTTCGAGAGTATTAAGCATCTGTAGTTTTTAACTCTGCCGTAATCTGTGGAGTTCAACGATAGGATCTTGTGATTAAAGTCCTGGTCAAAAGCAACATTTCAAGTCAGTCAGCCAATTGAGAATTTTAATCATAAGCCACTTAATAAATTTCAAACAAGTATATCAAAACCCTAAATCAGATCAACATTACTTGAAAAATACAAAAATCAAAATCAAAGAAATAAATAAAGACAAAATCATTTAACCGAGCAAGTACTAATTTTTCAAAAGAAATGGAAAACAAAAACAAGACTTCCATGGCCTTCCAACCAAGCAGGAGTTACAGTCCCACCACGTACAAGATAAGACTTCAAGATTTCTATTTTCAATGACTAACCAAAAAATAAGTATATAACTAACTGGGGAGAGTCAAATAAAAATTACACAGGTATGTCGACTATTATTAAACAGCATGAAATGCAATCAACAAATAGTCTAAACGACACCAAACCCACTACAAAAGAGAGATTGAAGAATTTAAGAATGTGACAGATGTGGTATAAGTCTACTTTTCACTCATATTACTGCTAAAGATGCATACCAACATGCAGAGCCAAGAGGGACGCAGGTTTAGAAACCGTCATTTATTCCGCCATATCCATAACCGCCACCACCATTGTTATAGCCACCGCCACCAAAGTTCCACGGAGGTCTCTCATTACCATAGCTTACACGGATTTGTCTTCCACCAAGATCCTGAACAAACAACAATGCCCATTTAGCATCATTCAGATGAACCACAGCTAACTGAATAATTGCAAATGTATTAATTTCATTCACACTTATACCTGACCGTTCATAGTAAGAGCTTGACTAGCATTCTCTTCACAGCTGTAGCTGACAAATCCAAAGCCCATTGACCTCCCAGTTTCTCTTTCTGTGATAACACGAGCTGCACTAATTATATGGTCCCATAAGTATTGAACATCCATTTAAGATAACACAAGGGAAATTTTCATTTATCTCGGCAATATTTGACATTTAAATCTCATAATCTCACAATACTACATAAACAATTCAATTTCTTTTTGGATCCTTTCTTTTTCCAAGAGAGCAGGCAAAACTATAATCCCCAACATCCTAAAGAACAACTTGGTGCTCATACACAAGAACGGACAAAACCACTACAGCCAATACACGGGATATAAAAAAGAACCAACAACAGTCACTAACCGTCGGTAACTACACCTAAGTTGTCGAATGCTGCCTTAAGTTGCTGGTCATCAGTATTATAAGAAAGACCTACAAGCAATAATAAAATTCATATTCCCGAAACAAATAAGATCGAAATGGATTTTTGGATGATATACCTATAAAGCTTTCGGAGAAACGCTTCTTTGTCACTAAATAATATGTGAACAATTAGATTCATTGGACGACTAACCTGTCAATAGAAAACATATCAATTCCATGAGCCCCTAGACCAGAATAACACTTGGGGAAATCAGTTCAAGTATCATACCTCTCCCTTTGGTTATTGATGAATATCATCCTCTTGTTGAGTGGTTAAAAACGAAATCAAACATAAGAGTCCATAACAACCAGCCCTGGTGGATCCATTACCTTCTCGACCATGTTCTCTGGATGCTTGAAGACCCTGATAACCTGCAGTACAACAAAGTATTCATATCTCAGTATCATAGGAACAAAATAAGTCCTTGTAGTAAGAAAAATTGCCAATGCCGCGACCTTTCGTAATCACAAGAGTAAGACCATATGATGTGATACCTTAACAGCAGTGGGCTTTTAGGAAGTGCCCATCATTAGTAACCTAGACAACACTTTCAAAGCTCAAGATGTCTGCCTTATTCATTCACTGAACCTTGAATTAAATGGGAAATGTTCTCTTTTACCTAAAACATGAAGATAACACATCCAAGATATTTAAATTAGTATCTGTGGATAAACAAGAATAGATAAATGAAAGACTACACCATACTCCCTTCTTCATTTCCCTACAACAACATAAAAAACCCCAAATTCCAACAGTAATCTTAGAACAAAGTAGAACTGAAAATGTGATAACTAAATGTATATTTCATTACCATTCCAACAGTAATCTTTGAACAAAGTAGAACTGAAAATGTGATAACCAAATGTATATTTCATTACCGTTTGTTGGTGTCTGATTTCTGTTTTGCTAATAGCTGCAGAGAATTAGGCCTTTTATCGAACAGATGATGTGCATTTCACAAGTTATTGATGGCGGCAACTTTGTTGTACTTGTTCTCTTTCTCACTACCTGCAAATGTGATTACAAGCGTAACCCATCACTCTTAATCCTGTCATAACCCATTCACCCACCAGATTTTTACTTCTTCAGTTCCCTACAACAATATTCAAAACCTAACAAAAAAAAAGGAAAAAAAAAAACTAAAAATTGTTTACATGTTAAATCCCTAATAAAACTAACATTAGAATCAAACCCTAACATCAAAATTAGATGAAAAGGAAACCCTGAAATTGAAAAGAGAAAGGGTTTCTTTAGAGATCGAATTGAAAAAAGTAACTAAAACTTTAAATCGAATACACCCTAAAACTTGAAATCAAATACAGCCTAAAGCGAAAAAAATTCTTATTTTTCTCCAATCAAAAACACAAAAACCCAGAATTTAAAACGAAAAATCAAGGGAAAAAAGTATAAACAAGAACAGATCTGACTAGACAAATGAGATTGAAAGATAAATAAATAACAAACCTGATGGTGTTATCAGTTTCATATGGATCCAACTAGGGATAAGTCTGCTTAGTCTCAGATTTTTACGGAGCTTCTTCTTGATAATTACTGGAAATGTAAAAACAAAATCAAAATCAAATTAGTGAATCACTGGAGTAGAACAAAATGGCAGAGATAAAAGTGACAAAAGCAAAAGGGAAAAGAAGAAAAGTGGAAAAGTTACCATTAATTTTCGTATGTGGTTCAGATGTAAAAACCTTAGAATATAGAGAGAAAGCATTCGAGATCAAGGAAATAAAAAAAAAAATCAAAAATCATGAACGGGTCTTCTGGGATTGGGGTTTTTCGATCTCATATGAGAGTAGATTGGACCAGAAAGAAAGGGAAAAACGAGAGAGATGGAGACGGAAAAATGAAATTAGGTTTAGCAAAATTTTCTTGTAGTGATGGAAAGGGCGAAAGGATAACCCCAAGGCTTTTTTGTTGAACTTTTGAACGGTGCAGATGGATGGTCGCACCGGTCATATGGATTACCAAAAGTTTTGGACAACGAAGATTTTATTTGGGACTTTCATACGGATTGAGAAAAGTGTGTTTTCTGCTTGTGTTTTCTGTTTGTGCTAAAACATACTTATAGTGATTGAGATTTTACTTGTGCATTCGGTTTATTTATGAACCTTCGATACGATAAAAATCGAAAGAATGTTAATATCAATTTTGGATATTGTTATTGACTTATGGTAAGAAGTCATCAAGGATAACACGATGAACATCAGCAGGTGTTCCGTTGAGAATTTCGACTTCGGCGAAAAGGTCATTAAGAAAAGATGACAAGCATACATAGATTTAAGGTTCCTCTAAATATTCTAGCTTAGTAATGAATCATAAAAATTAAAATTAAAATCGAAGTCTATAGTTGTTAATGAATTATGAAAAACTCCAAAAGAGGAATATGACAAGAATACCCAATATGAGTTTGGATAATCATATTCATAAGTTGAAACTTTAGTTCTAATTTAGATTGAAAGCGATTCAGAATTTTCTTATAAAATTTTAATCGAATTCGAGACAATTATGATGAACCGAAAACAAAATTGAAAATAGATGAGGGAGCAAACCCATTTTCACATTATTATAAATTAAGTTTCTAATTTATATTTCATGTTGCAACATTATATATATAGACATATCTTGTTGTAAGTTAGTTTAACTATAAACTTTATAGTTTTTCCAATCTCACTCGACTCTGGTCTCAAGGATGCTTAGGAACTTACATTAATTTTTCTAACTATAAACTTTGGTCTGGTCTTAATGCTTAACATTTTCACCTTGTATGTAAAGCATCCAAGGTAGTTAGAATAATTATTTGTTGTGTAATGAAGCATATAATTATCTATGCCTTAAACAGGTAGCTAATGCATGCTAAGGAGTGACATACTTTCCCGAGGTTGAGTCATCAATATGACACATGATTATATCACATCTTTGAGGAAGTTACAACTTCTTGATTAAAAAAATAGGTTTATATAGCTAGGGATTTATATACAATTATGAGGTGGATTTGAAGCCTTCATTTCTCTGTATTTGGTTTAATCTTGTTTTGTTAGTATAGCCATGCATCTTGGTCATCCGACGACCTAATAGTTCAAAATTATTATTCGTCTGGCATGTTGGATTCAATCCTAAATAGCTCACTATACATAATTTCATAATAGAATCCACTTTTGTTAATGGAATCATACTAATATTGATGTAATTTTGTTTTTTCTTTCAAAAAGTAAGGTGATGCATTTATATCATCTAGATGCTCTAGCGATAAACTCGCCAAGACAAATTTTGTTTCAAAAGAAGAAACTTTTCAAACGATATGACGCTCTAGCGATATACTGGCCAAGACAAATTTTAATTATTTCAATAGAAGAAGCTTTTCAAACTCTAATATCTTTGCATACTTAATTAATAAACCATGAAACTTGGTAGTTATCATATCCTGGTGGCTGAAAGCTACTAACCACGGCAACAAACTAATGTTTTGGTACAAGTGTCTACCAAAAGATTGAATTGGTGGCTACACATGGTGTCTTGAAGTATTTACCTTCTAGTGTACTTTGTAGTTGTCAAACTCTTGTGGCTGAAAGCTACTAACAACGCCAATAATTTGATGGTTGGTTGAGGTGTCTACCAACAGGTTGTTTCGTGGGTAAGATGAGTGGCTAAAGATATGTACCTTTTAGGGTACGTTTTGGTTGCCCCAACATGATGGTTGGAGGCTAATAACAACAAATACAATATTTCGGTTGTTAAGTTGTTCATGTTAAAGCCTTCCACACACTATCGTTGCTAAGAAACTGGTGGTTAGACATTTCCGCCCACCAGAGTTTTTTTTAGTTGCAAACAATTGTTGCTGAAGAATTCTACCAACTGTAGTTGGTAAGAAAATAGTCGCTAAAGCCAAGTTTTCTTGTAAAAAAGAACAAAAATAATAATAAAAAAAAATAAAACCTAAAAACAAATCTATACACAAGTCCGCGTCGGCGGCGCCAAAAATTGATGATAATTTTCAATGATGTTGTAGTAATAAGGGTTGTAAGGTTGTCGTTCACTCGGACTTGATGGGATTGATTTTAAGTTTTAATAAAAGAAAATACTAAAGAAAAATATATACAAGTATTGTCACAGGATGAAGAGATGTGCTGGGACTCAGGATTCAGCCAAACTCATAACAAAAAGGTTCAAATATTAATTCTTTTAACAATTATCGCGCAACAAATAAAAACATTGACTCTTATTTTTGCCAAGATATATTCTCAAAAGATTGGTTGTAAATCCTAAGCATGATGTATCAAAACATTTAAGCTAAGCATACATCATCAAATTAAATGACAACCAATTAATTCAAATCATATTTCAATTAAAATTAATGCAAAAGTCTTAAAAAGAATTAAATAATTTTACCCATGTATGAAATTCGTCTTCCTCCGTCGTCCCAAAGAATGGGGTTTAGCTCATCATGTTGGAAACACGCTCAAAATATGATTTTATTGCTCAAAGGTGCTTACAAATGATGAAAAGGAGAGATATCAAATAAAAAACCGGGTTTGTAACGATATAAGTGTTACAAACCTAATTGTTACAGAGAGCGATAACACCTTTTCTCATTTATTACTATTCATTTAAGTCTGCCTCCAACTACGACCCACAAACGCGAGTCGTTTACACTGTTTAAGAACGACGGTTTCTGGCCGTCTGTTCTTCGTGTTCTTCAGTTCTGCAGCAGCAGAAGCTTCTCTCTGCAACTTGATTTTTTCTTCTCTGTGATGGTCCAAACTCGCCCCAAACTCTCCATCCTCTCCTACTCGACCCCAGCACTCATTATATACTATTCAGGGCCTCGAAATCTCTTCATTACTCCCGAAAATTCTTCCATTATTCGGCAGTAAATGAAAAAATATTCTCGAGATATTTTTTCCATTTTTTGTAGTAGCATGCGTCTGTTGCAATCCAATTCACTCCAAACTATCCATGTTAACTCAATCACGCTCCACAAGTCTTTCAAACACGGGTAGCACACGTCAAAACACGCTCTAATCCCGTGGAAGACTCTTCCCGTACACATCCCTCTGTCTTCTCCTAGCGAGTTATCTAGCCAAATTTAGGTCACTAATCGACCCACACCAACCCTGTTAGGCTCTAACAAGTCTTCCCATGAAGTTTCGACCATTGAATCGCATTAAAACTCCTCCAAAATCCGATCGATTAAACTGCCAGGGAGGAAACTTGTTTTCCCGCCAAAACCAAAAATTTGAAATGGAGAGGATGAAGTGCCCCGAACCAAAACAGGGGCGCCTTTATCAGCTGGGGTGCCTGGGGTGCCCTTATCCAAATTGAGGGTGCCTTTAGTACTTTTCTCCTGGGAGTCCAAATAGCAATTTTCGAGCAACTTTTTCCGCATAAGTGTAATTCTCCAATAACACCTAAACAAACATAAAAAACACCAAAATTAGTACAAAAATCGAGACCAACAATAGAGACACTGAGGACAAATTAGACACAAAAATGCGTCTATCAAAGAGCCGTCTGGATTTCGATGATAGCGTACCCCTCTAAGCATGAAGAAATCACGCAAGGTTTTAAGATTGACCTTTCCTTGAAAGAGTGAACTGCTAAGCTCTTGGATAATCGGTGTTCTCCAGTCATCAACTTCATCTTTTTCAGGTTGTGAAAGCCACGTTGAATCCACGGTCCTTCTTTTCACCGCCAGAGTTTCCTCAAGGCCTTCTAATCGCAGTTTTTGATGCTAACGTTGCTAGGCGATCGGCATGTAGGTTCTTTGTCGCGCCCGATATGGGCTACTCTTGTTGCGTCGGCCAAGTAGTTCGGCGGTTTTGCGCTTCGGCTCTATATGGGGCTAAGGTTACCTCCTTCAGCGCGTATACTCCGTTTACTTGGTTGACCGGTAGTTTAGAGTCCCCTCTTATTTCCAGACGTGTGGCTCCGGCTTGTTTAGCCAAGGACAACCCAATGAGGAAGGCTTCATACTCTGCTGAATTGTTGGTGCAGGGGAATTATAGCTTGAAGGAGTGTGAGAAAACTTCACCAGTTTGGGATACTAGAACCACACCGGCTCCTCCCGTACCGTTGTTAGGGGTGGCGGAGCCGTCGAAAAACAATATCCAGGTTTCCTCTTGGATGAAAGAGATTTCCGGAAAGTCCCCAGAGAGGTCTTCACGTAATGTTACAACATTTTCTCCTGGAAATGCCCCCAACAAATTTGCAACTGCCTGTCCTTTGATGGCCCTCGGGGAAGCACATATTATGTCGAATTCTGACATCTGGAGGAGCCATTTGGCCGGCCTTCCTATCAGAGCAGGTTTTGAGAGGAGGAACTTTACAGGATCGGATTTGGATATTAGCACCACTTTATTGGACAACAGGTAGTGCCTGAATTTATGGATGGAGTAGACTAAAGCTAGGCATGCATTTTCTGCTTTGGGATACCTGAGTTCGGCGTCTCTCAAAGTCCGACTGAAATAGTATATGGGGTATTCAATCCCTTCGTCATCTTCTTGGGCGAGGAGAGCTCCAACAGCAGTGTCACTGAAAGCGGTGTAGAGGTCTTCCTTGCATGGGTGATCTCATGATGGCCGGGGAAGATAATGTTCGTTGAATCTTCCGTAACTCTTCCTGTTGTAATGTGGTCCATACAAAGCTTGCTCCTTTCTTTAGTAAGGGGGTAAACGAAGTAATAAGTTGAGCCAATCCGGGTATGAAGCGGCGGATGTAGTTTATTTTGCCCATGAAACTCTGGAGTTCCTTCACGTTCCGCGGTGGTGGCATTATGAGGATGGCTTGGGTTTTGGTTGGGTCAACTTTGATCCCCTCAGCGGTTACTTAAAAGCCTAGGAACTTTCCCTAGGAGACACCGAAAACATATTTTAACGGATTCATTTTTAGCTTGTATTCGCGGCATCTTTCGAACACCTGCTGTAGAATCCCTGTGTGAGCCGCCCGAGTTTTTGACTTGACCACTATGTCATCTACATAATCCTCAACTTGCTTGTGCATCATGTCGTGAAAAATGGTGGTCATGGCGCGTTGGTATGTGGCTCCAGCGTTCTTCAAACCGAAGGGCATCACAGTATAGTAAAAGTTTCCGAGAGGAGTTCAAAAAGCCGTCTTGCTTGCATCATGCTCGTACATCTTTATTTGGTTGTAGCCGTTGTACCCGTCCATGAAAGAAAACATGCCATGTCCACTGGTGACATCTACCAACATGTCGATGTTGGGGAGCGGAAAATCGTCTTTAGGGCAACATTTATTTAGATCCCTAAAATCGACACAAAGACTCGATTTGACCATTCTTCTTTTTACCTAAGTATGTTTGCCAACCAGGTGGGGTGAAGGATTGGTTTGATGAAACCAGCCACCAATAACTTTTGAACTTCCGCCTTAATCTGTTCTTCAATATCATGCCGGAATTATCTTGGGGTCTGCTTGACCGACTTGGATACGGATATCACATGTAAGTGGTGAGTAACCAGCTTCTCGTCCAGGCCAGGCATTTCCTCGTACGTCCATGCGAACACATCTTGATATTCCTTGAGGAGGTCTACCAACTTTGTGTGCTTGTCTGTATGTAGAGTTGAGCTTATGGAGATGAGTCGTGGAGATTCCTCATTCCCGATATTAACAATTTCAAGCTCGTCCGTGGTTGAATTGGTGCCGTCTTGTAGCTATTGTGGTGCGTCAGGTATCTCCTCTCGTGGCTCGTCACCAGGCTGGCATTCCATTGGGCGGAGATACTGTGTGGTAGTCTCCCCTGTTAATTGCTAACAGTGGCGTTGATATACGGTTTTCCATTTTTCGTCGTGACCCGTAATGAAAGCCCGTCCTCGCTTGGTTGGAACC
Source organism: Papaver armeniacum (assembly GCA_023531295.1). Taxonomy (NCBI): domain Eukaryota; kingdom Viridiplantae; phylum Streptophyta; class Magnoliopsida; order Ranunculales; family Papaveraceae; genus Papaver; species Papaver armeniacum. Next base: position 83,779 of record JAJJWW010010620.1, on the reverse strand, counting down.
AGACTCCGGTCTTGTGGATGGAGGCGAGTGTGCCTCTCTTCTGAAGGTGTGATGTGAGGCCGAGTTTCTCCGCGGGGTTGTGTAGGACTATCGCTCTCTTCAATGGTCGTCCATTTCGGCAGTGGGGTGTGGTAAGCCTTGTTGGTTGTGACTTGCGGCCCCTGTCTTGGCTCAAAAAGTTTCATGCCACAGATTGGCGCATAGGGAGATGATGACGTTGCGATGCGAATGACTTCTCCGTTTAGCGTGGTTTTCAAGCACTGATGATACGTCGAAGGAATGATCCTGTTGTCGTGGAGCCATGGTCTCCCCAGTATCATGTGGTAGTCTGGCTCATTTTCAATTACCTCGAATCTTACTTTTGACTGGACAGGTCCTACCGATAGATTCAAATTGACGTACCCATATGTATTGGTTTGGTTACCCTCGAAATCGGTCATGGTGGTAGGTTGTCGTGTAACCTCGCTTGGTCGTACTTTGGCCGTCCTGAGCGTCCTAAGGGTGACAACATTGGAGGACGCTCCTGTGTCGACGAGGGCCCTTTTGAATTCCACGTTTTTGATTCGAGCTGTGACGTGTAGGGCACGGTTATGGCCTTGCTCTACCATCATGTCGTCGTCGGTGAACGTGATATTATTAACAGACGAATCCTGCATTTTTGCTGTTTCCGAGCGTGGAGGAACCAAGGGAACGCTTAACGTTATCCGATTGATGGCGGTGAACTTCTCCATCCATTGATCCCTTGAAAGATGTAATAGTTCACATAAGTTTTCCACCAGCGAGGCCGCTTCTTGGCTTACGGGTCTCTGATTGGTAGTGAAGTTGTTGGCTTGAGAGTGATCATCCGGGACGTCAGTCCCCGCCTTTGAAGTTTCCGATCCCAGCATGACCAATTGGGAAATCCGATGAGGAGTCGCGAGGAGGCTAAAATAAGCAGCGCAATATGGCGTTGATTGCATCTCTCATCGTCATCCACTTATGGACCCATGTTTTTGGTGTGAATCTCAAAACACTTCATGGACCTTTAAGTAACGTCTAGGTCACTACATATGTTAAGATCGGCCTTGGAACTCCTTCGTTGGATGAATATGAGAAGCGATGGAAGATCAAAACCAACCGGTGTCGTTGGGTACGCGAAACGTTGTCGTTTTCAAACAATACGAGTGGGATCCAAGACAAAATCATGGACAAAATAGGAGATCTAGCTCAAAGACCAACCATCCTTCCTTGTTTATAAAAAAAATAATCGTATTGACATTGAACACTGAGACTTATATTGTTTCCGAGGTAGGCGAACCGCTCATCTCTGCCGTCAGGTCGATGAGGAAATCCAGTATGGCGTTGATTGCATCTCTCATCAGACCCATGTTTTTGGTGTGAATCTCCTGGACCCGTACTAGGTCAATCAGCCTTGGAACTCCTTCGTTGGCCGTGTTGTTGGGCGCCAAACGTTGCCGTTTTCCTGAGTGGGATCCGAGGACACAGATTCAGTCCAAAGACCAACCATCCTTCCTTGTTTATAGAAACGTATTCAGAGACTTATATTGGGACCGATAAACCGATCTCCCACTGTGGTCACCAATTGTTTATAGGTGAAAATGGTTTCTGCTGATTTCGGTAATTGCGGGTGTGCAGGTGAGAAAAGATTTAAACCCTAAACAATGTACTGCAAGGGAGTACTTTAGATTCGAGAGATCAATCTGTACAATTCCGGCCTAAACCAAGAAATGGCCGTTCCAGACTTGCTTCGGTCACAAAGTGGAGGAGAATGGGTTAGTTTTGGGGAGGGAAGCAAGGAAAGTGGTGAGACCAGAATAGTTGATTCTGGAAGAGTAGTTGGGTTACTACGACTTGTTATCAGAAAAGTGAGAGACCTCCCAAGGTGAGCTAGCAAGTAAGTATTTCTGAGTGTTGTATCTCCCGTGTGAACTTGTTGTTCAATGGAAATAGGTAAGACCTATTTATACAAGTCGGAGTAAAAATGTACCCTGGTCTCATTAAGGAGTGGGGAAGTAAATGGGAGGAGGTGGTAACCTTATGCATGGAATTGATGTTCCTTAAAGTGGGTAACGCATGAAACTGGTTTTCATGAAACTGCTAACTTTATGGAATTGATGTCCCATAAAGTCGTTAACGCATGTGCTTTATGTCCCATGAACGTTTCACACATAACTTCCCGTATTTACTAACCGCCTTACCCTTATGACACTTCCTTATGACGGGCGTAGTGTACGCCGCACGCTGTAAACCGCCAAACCAATACCCAAAGAGGATCCCCCAGTTTGAGTTGATGTCTCGAATGTTTTGGAAAACATGTAGCACGTTGTTGTGGCTTGGAAAGTCAAGCTCGGGAAACTTGCCAGCCTGGTGACCTTCGACGGTCGAGATTGTGCATCTTGAGAGGAGGGGCAACCGTTGATCGTTGCACGCCTTCGTTTTGGCAGCCGCGTAGTGAGGGCCAACGTGGTGGCGCGACTTGGTTGGCATGCCGTTGGCAAGGCAAGGTTTGGCGTGGCCAAACTTAGGTTTTCGAGCCAAAGGTTACCATGTGTCGTCAGGTAACCTTGGATGGCTAGGATTTGCTCCTGGGATTGAAGGGCAACCGTTGATTGTTGCACGCCTTCGTTTTGGTAACCGCGTAGTGAGGGCCAAAGTGGTGGCGCGGCTAGGTTGGCATGCCGTTGGCATGGCAAGGTTTGGCGTGGCCAAACTTAGGTTTTCAGGCCAAAGGTTACCATGTGTCGTCTGGTAACCTTGGATGGCTAGGATTTGCTCCTGGGTTTGAAAGGCAACCGTTGATTGTTGCACGTCTTCATTTTGGTGGCCGCGTAGGGAAGGCCAGCAGGGTGGCGCGGCTAGGGTGTGGTTAGGCTTGGCATGTGGGGCCAAGGGTTCGCCTTGGGCGTGTCTAGCTTTGTCTAGGTGCGATTTTGGCTTGGCATGTGGGGCCAAGGGTTAACCATGGGCGTATGGCGTGGCAAGGTCCAAGGCAAGGGCGTTTGGCTTGGCATGATGTGACTAGCATGGCTAGGGCCAAGGCAAAGTGCGTTTGGCATGGCGCGGCTAGCTTGGATAGGTTTGGTTTGGCTTGGCATGTGGGGCCAAGGGTTCGCCTTGGGCGTGGCTAGCTTTGGCTAGGTGCGGTTTTGGCTTGGCATGTGGGGCCAAGGGTTTGCCATAGGCGCATGGCGTGGCTAGCTTGGGCTAGGTGCGGTTTTGGCTTGGCATGTGGGGCCAAGGGTTTTCCATAGGCGCATGGCTTGGCTAGCTTGGGCTAGGTGCTGTTTTGGCTTGGCATGTGGGGCCAAGGGTTTGCCATAGGCGTATGGCGTGACTAGCTTGGGCTAGGTCCGTGACCAAGCTAGGGTTTTGGGGCAAAGGTCGTTTGGTAACCTTGACGGCCAGGATTTTCTCCTGGGATTGAAGGGCAACCGTTGATTGTTGCACGCCTTCGTTTTGATAGCCGCGTAGTGAAGGCTAGTATGGTGGCGCGGCATGGGGCCATGGCGAGGTGCGTTTGGCATGGCGCAGTAGGTGTGGCTGGCATGATTTGCCATTGGAACGGAGGTGCGGCTGGCATGCTTTGGCGCGGTCGGTGTGGCTGGCATGATTTGCCATTGGCACAGAGGTGCGGCTAGCTTGGTTGGCATGCTTTGGCGCGGTCGGTGTGGCTGGCATGATTTTCCATTGGCACGGAGGTGCGGCTAGCATGGTTGGCATGCTTTGGCGCGGTCGGTGTGGCTGACATGATTTGCCATTGGCACAGAGGTGCGGCTAGCATGGTTGGAATGCTTTGGCGTGGTCGGTGTGGCTAGCATGATTTGTCATTGGCACAGAGGTGCGGCTAGCATGGTTGGCATGCTTTGGCGCGGTCGGTGTGGATGGCATGATTTGCCATTGGCACAGTAGTGCGTCTAGCATGGTTGGCATGCTTTGGCGCGGTCGGTGTGGCTGGCATGATTTGCCATTGGCACAGAGGTGCGGCTAGCATGGTTGGCATGCTTTGGCGCGGTCGGTGTGTCTGGCATGATTTGCCATTGGCACACGTGGGAATCAGGGTTTGGCTTGTCGTAACCCTAATTTGAAAAAGATACCCCGGTAATTTTTTAGGGACAAATTAAAGGTTTCAGTAAATGTGCCTAGTAAATGCTTGTTACTTTAAATGTTGTGACATCACTTTCTGCTAGGGTTTAGTGTTTTACGATTTTAACCCTAAGCTAAAAACCACCATCAACAACTTGTTTTATGAATCGAAAGGGAAATCATTAGGCTTATTATTATTCATTGCATATCTTTGGATTACCAATATGCGTGAGTTAGTAGAACCTATCATAACTTGTTATGTATCTTGGTAAAACTAGTCACAATGCCTGACTTATGTATTGGTATGACTTTTAGTAGTATAACCGATCCTAAGTAATCACCTTAGATGGTATGATCGATATGTGTAATTGGTGTAACCAATCCTGGTAATTGGTATGACCGATCACAAAAGTGTTGTAATCGATCCTTGTAATTGGTGTAACCGGTCCTGGTAATTAGTGTAACCGATCCTAGTGACTAGTGTAACCGATCACAAGTAATACCATGATAATATGGTAACCGGTCCTGGTAATGGACGTAACCGATCCTGGTAACTGATGTAACCGGTCCTAGTAACCATATTAAGGTAGAACCGATCCTTGTGTTTAGTAGAACCGTAAACCCGTGATTAGTGTATTGATATTTGATCAATCACATAGTTCTTGGAAATCAGATGAACCAGTTCTAACTTGTTTGGAAGTGTGGTATAATCGGTTCCAAGATTGTAAATATGAAAAAGGATCTACAAAGAATAAGATGTCAAAATACTTTGAACATGTTCTGTAACTCTTATCTTTTATTGTTCAAAGATATTCCTTAATAACTAAAGAAGATCCCGGACCGAAATAAGTTGAGAATCTTTTAATTAAGGTTGTTAATTTTATATGATTTTAATTACCATCAATTAAAATGCATATCTCTAGAAAATAAAAATTGGTAATGTGCATTTACTAATTGGAGATTTTCTAGTGAGATTTAGGCTAATATTGGACAGAGCATTTCCAGGAATTATGGAAACCGATTTGGAAATATATTGCATATCTTAAGAATATTTCGGTTTTGGAAGTTCCTTGGTGTCCAAACTTCCTTGGTCTATAAATACCCAAGTTTGCATTTCGTGCAAACAACAAAACTACCTTGTTGTGTTGTTACCGGTGGAGCCGTCTATTCGGAGAGGAAAGTACCCTAATTAGGTGAAATCTCTTACGACCGCTGGTTTAAAGACTTATGTGGGATCAAGAAGCTCTACGAGTACCTTTGGTGGGAAACTAGATAATTGCAGTATTATTAGTTTTCGACTTGATTTGATTGACTAACGGTTGTTGAACTTTGATTGAACCTAGTTTGTTTATTCTTGAGAATCTTCTCTTCTGATATAAGATTCACTCAAACTAGATCGAAGTGTCGACGGGATCTTTAGAATTATTTGTAGATCTAAAGACATCTTGTCATAATCCATTGTTAACAGACTCCGTTATGTGCGTGATTGATCACAAGAGATTCAAGTTGTGGTGTGCAGGTGTTTATTGAAGATTAAAGAAGATTTTTTATTGGGTTCATAATCTTTGGTGTACACAAAACTTGATCGGCTGGGATCCAACTATAATCGGTTTATCTTTGATATATTTGATTGATTAGTTGCATAGATCGACATCATTATATAGTTTCTTGATAGATCCTATTTTTGATTGAAAAATCTAAACTCTGATACTTTGGAAGTTGTTGGATAGATAGATCTAAACCTGACAAAGGAGTTTATTGGATTAAACAGGGGATCCTTTGTCTAACTCATATCACTGAGATTGAATAGAGTTGTTACCGAACAGATTTGTTGTTCCTTTACTGTTTGGAATACGAACCAAAGGAATTGTTCCAGTGCGTGCATTTATTGAATATCGGAAGCGCAGGGATACTGAAGAAACTAGGTGAACTATATGTTTAGTTGCTTGGTCTCAACTATACGAAGTTGGTTTTATTTTGTATAGCGGCTTAATTCTGAGAGTATTCAATTCTAGACTAGGTCCCGGGGTTTTTCTGCATTTAAGGTTTCCTCGTTAACAAAATTTCTGGTGTCTGTGTTATTTCTTTTCCGCATTATATTTTCTGAGACTTGTTGAGAATTTGTTTTAAGACTTAATAAAGAAAATAAGGAAAATAAGGAAAATATATACAAATATGGTGACAAGATGAAGAGGCACTGAAATGCAGGATTTCACTACTTTTCTTATTCTTGTGGTTCAATCATTAACTCTAGACAATATAGTTCAAACAAAAGAAGTTGTGACTCTAATTCTTTGCCAAAAATAGATTTCATAAAACATTATTTATAATTCGTAAGCATGACGCATCAAAAGTAATTTAAACTAAGCATGCGACATCAGACAAAATAACAAGTAATTAATAGAAATCATAAAGCAATTAAATCTATGCAAAAAGTCAATACAAGAATTAATTCATTTACCACAATCATGAAAAGTTGCTTCCTCCGTTGTCTCAGTGATTGGGTTTAGCTCCACATGGTCGAAACACACTCAAAAAGATAATTCATAGCTCAAATGGTGTTTTTATTGAGGAAATAAGATAATACAGAGATTCGGAACGCTGTATGGGCATCACAGAACACACTGTTACAAATAAAACCTAAATAACTGTTGCTAACGAAGATATACATTACAACTCAAAATAAAGCCGTTACAAATTTTCTGCCACTACCACTGATCATAAACGACAGCTATATTGTGTCTGTTCTTCGTGTTCTTCAGAACAACACTCTTTATGTGTAGTCTGCAACTACTTCTTCCTGCTGCTGCTGTAACTCCTTTTGCAGCCTGATTCTTAATCCTCAGCCTACCCCTCACTCTTCATCCCCTTCTATGAATCCCCAACAGCGTTTATATACTCTACGGATCATCATATCTCGAATTTAATTTCCATATCTTCCACATTAACTCGACAATATATTTTTGTTATCTCCCGTGTCTGCAACTATCAATTATTCTATTTTTATCTTCTCATGATGTTTTCTTACATCTTTCACACTCCAGCACGCTGAATATATGCATATGATGTCGTCCAACTCCCTGCAGCCACATAGAAAACTTCTCAAAGTAAAACAGAAGAATACCGAGAATACTTCAACCTCTGTTTTATCGAGTTATGTCAAATCTTCCTTTTTCTTCGAAACAAAACCACGTATCAAGCCTGTTTAGTTGTTATCATCCCAAATTGATCTATATCCGTGAAAATATCCAACAAAATATCGATAAAAATCTTTCCCGAAATATCATGCAGTTAAGAGAATATCCGTTGACCGAGAATCAACAAAAATCTTCTTCTTGTACGTTATCGAACCCCTTAACGTCCCTATATGGTTGTCACAACTCATTACCAAATGAAATCCCTGAATTATCACTAAGGAAATCTCACCAAAATCATTACAGAGAAGATCGCACGTGAAACCAAAATTCCCGCCAAAACTGTTCTTCAAACCGTGAAGAAGAGATTCCCCTTAGCACAGTCTAGGGTGCCGATAGCACTGGGGTGTGTATAGTAAAGAAGGTGGCCCTTATCGAAAGAGGTGCCCTTATCCAAAAGTGAAAGTCCGAATAACACATGTCCTCCGGGTGCCAAAATCAACTTTTCGAGCCGAATTTTCCAACAAAGTTTATTTCCCAAAAATACCTACAAACACACAGAAAACCATAATTAGTACAATATCGAGCACTAACAATACAGAGCATTGAGAACAAAATAGACACAAAAATGTATCTATCAAATACCCCCAAACTTATTATTTGCTAGTCCTCGAGCAAATTTATTCTAGAAAATAAAAATCATTTGAACCCCTAGGTGGCCCTAGTGGCGGAGTGTTGTCTCCGGAGGGTTTACCAGAGGTGTACCCACAAAACCTTTACTCCATGCCCTAGCTATCTATGCAGAACCTTGGAAGGCACTAAAGAATCTCCTTGGTTGGCATACAATCATTGACTATAGGAGGAAGTACCCTGATGCGAAATTCCAATTGATGTACACGAGTTTGCACTCAAGCATACTAAAATTCATATAAAGTGACAGAGCTCTACTCAGATAGTTTCTGGACATCATAAACCGGAGTCAACCAATATCATGGATAGATTAAGATGATGGATGTAGAGAAAACGTAGATGATGTTGACTAAGGTGAACCTATCCTAATGGAATGAGATACCTTGGTTTGGACTAATATCAATACACTGCATATACAAGGGAACCAATATCGATAATCCTAACTCTAGGTCAACCTATCCTAATGGAACCGGATACTTTTAATTGACTAATATCAATACACCTAGGTCATATACAAGGGAACCAAAGGGTCGATAATCCTAACTCTAGGTCAACTCAGCTGGCATACAAGGGTACCAGTGGTCGACTTTATTGTATTTATTCCGGTTGGTCTGGTGGTATGGTCTCAATTTTTTTTTTTTTTTTTTTTTTTTTTATATCATCCATTCTATTTCACCCTAGCAATGGTAAAAAGAAAAAGAAGTGATCAGGATTCTTTCGATGTTTCCATCACGAGGATATGGCGAAACTACCATGTTTTCTTTTCTAACACCTGAGCTCTGTGCTTTTATGAATAGACTCTTCTAGATGTTTCCATCTAATCAGATTGATTCCTCAACTCCTACAACCAAGATGTTCCCATCCACTTAGATTAGTTAGTGCCAACCTTAATAAGCATAAATTTCTAGTCTCTGGAGTTTATTTATTGCAACTAAAAAGTTTTTCCCATACCCCCAAACTTAAATCTAACATTGTCCTCAATGTTCTAAAGATGAAATTAAAAGCATGAACAATGAGAAACTGTTACCACTTGAAGAAAAGAGTAAGGAAAGATATTACCGTGTTGCATGAGTATGGGTTACCTCCCAAGAAGTGCTAAGTTTAAAGTCTTGAGCCAGACTAAGAAAGAACTAGTCACCTCGAAGAATCATATAGCGAGAATTAGGAATAATCGTGGGTCATATGGATCAAAAAGTATTACCCAAAAGAAGAGAAAATTGCAACAGACCATGAAGATATCGAACATACCCTTATTTAACTTTTTGTTTAAGACAACTATATCTAGTTGTGGCTCGAGTTCGAGCTCTATAAACGGGTCTAAATAAAATGTTTTCATGGGCTGGACTTCCTCAAAAGAAGGATTCTTAAGATTAGGTTGTAGAGTCTAGAAATACTCAAGTAGGAACTTAGAAGCACATAACAATAACCTGAATAATTGGGGATCCTCTAAGTCAATCATATTTGACTCACACAGCTGACCAAAAAGAGAGTGGTGGTCTTCCTTAAACAAATATGTCGACCCTAATCTCCTAAAGTAATTAGGTTTAGTCTTAAAACTTAATATTTGACACATTTGAATTTCATAAGTTCCCACAATTGAAGAAAAAGTTTTTGGTGGGAAAACAAAGTCAATCGAGGTATCGTATCCTGGGCTAACCACATCAACCAGAGGATGGGTTTCTAACAACTGAACTTCTTTATGGACACAACTAGGTTCAGGAAAAAGTGTATGAAGATAATCTTTTAAAATGGTTGAGGCACATATGTCAAGTCCCAAGTGAGGGATCTCTATAAGAGGTAAAGGTAAGGCATAAGGAGAATGATAGTCACCCCCAAACTTATAGTTTTGGGTGTCTCTAGATAGACTAGCTACAATTTCCCTAATTTCTAGATCATCAGAATCCTGAAAATGGTGAATTGCTTCTTCTAGGTTGTACTCAGGTGATGCATCCTCACTCAAATTTAAAAGCTCTATGAGTTCATCTTCTTTGTCTAAGACTAATGTTTCTAAATCGTTAGACTCTAAAACAATATTCTCAGAATAAACTCGTTCCTCAAAAGTATCACCGGCTTCGTAAAAAGGAAATTCTACATCGTCTAAAACAGTATCTCTAATCAAATCCTCGTCCTTTTGAATAGGTGAATAATTATTAAAATTATTTGGATTTGAACTAGAAATAATATTATCATTATAAAGCTCAATAGGAGTAACAAATTCCTGATCACTATGCCTACATATTTCAGATTCTTCATCAGCACTATCCTCATCATAATCATCATAATAGCATGAAAATGGTTGAACCCCATCTAAACATGTAGTGTTACCAATTCTAACCTCGTTATCCTGATTATGCAAATGACTATCCTTATTTTCAAGGGTATTATTGGAAACACTATATTGGAAATTAAGACTATCTTGAGCAAGTTTTTCCACAATCCTATTTGTATTCTCAGTAAATTGCTTGAGAGACTCTTCTAGAGACATCCTAGTTGACTGCTCTGGGGACTCGTCCGTAATATTAAAGGTTTCCTTCATAAATAAGGAATGATTCTTGAAAGCCTCTTCTAGAGAAATGGATGAATGTTTTGCTCATATGATTGATGGGTGTGCGAATAGTCATTAGGCTCACCATGGTATGACCCATAACCTTCAAAAGGTTGGCGTTCCCAACCACTATTCACACTCTGGTCATAAAAAGAGTGATGTCCATACTGTTCAGTTGGATATTCATATTCATTGTGATGGCTATTATAATACTAGTTTGACATCCTAACTGCAAGGGAATTCTACACAAACACAAACAAGGATGACTCGTCCACAAAAAACCTACTGATTTCTAGCAAACAAAAAGCATGATGGCTCCACTTAGATTGTTTCTAGACCAGCTTCTAATCCTTCGAAAGGGAATTCGTTACAATTTAAGCAGACCCCTCTGGAATCAATCTGAGTTAAAGGAAGTTGAATTGAGACGAGGGAAGCTGCATGGAGCTTTGATACCCAAGGCCTCACCGCATTACAAAGCGGCGCAGTCACGCATTCAACTCACAGAAACCATCATGAACTTTGAAGTATGCTTAAAAGAGTAACCAATATTTTTCGAATGACTTTCCTATTAAGCTCGTAACCCTATCGGTCTCGTTCTAGTCAGTATTTTAAGCTTGGGTTTGCGTTTGGTTTCGTTTTCCTAAGGAGAGAACGGTGATGAAATCCGAACTCTTATCTTGTATGGCCAGTCCTTGCCATTTACTAGGAAATTAAATCAGCCGTTTTCAATTCCTCAGCATATATGCAAACGAAGGAAGATAGTAACTCGCTTACAGGGGATTCGCGAGTGTTTCGACAAACTTACCTCCCGTTCCAGACGGGGGATGAACCGTTGTAGTCGACTCGGGACACGACTCATATGTCATGTACGAACCCAAGGGGCCGAGACGATATCGTAATCGACGTCCTTCTCTGCAAACAGTTTATATTTAAAACTACCCTTCCGTAGGGTTTAAAAATAATATCCCAAAGTAAGTCCCAAAAATAAAGTCCAAATAAATAAATAAAAAAATGTCCAAAAATAAAAGATTACAAAAATATAACCCTAATTACAGGTTCTAAAAAAAAAATAAATAATAATAACGCTATATACAAAATTTTCTTCTTCACTCCGTTCGGATTTCTATTTTCTTTCCTATTTTGGCTTTGCTTTTCTTTTCAGCACTTTCTCTTTTTCTTTCGCTCCACTCCAAATCTGAAAGCAAACAGAAATACCAAAACGCATAAAAAAGAACAAAAATAATTAAAATAAAACCTAAAAACAAATCTATACACAAGTCCGCGTCGGCGGCGCCAAAAATTGATCGAATTTTAGATAGTGGTAAGAAAGGTTGTCGTTCACTCAGACTTGTTGAGAATTTGTTTTAAGACTTAATAAAGAAAATAAGGAAAATATATACAAATATGGTGACAAGATGAAGAGGCACTGAAACGCAGGATTTCACTACTTTTCGTATTCTTGTGGTTCAATCATTAACTCTAGACAATATAGCTCAAACAAAAGAAGTTGTGACTCTAATTCTTTTCCAAAAATAGATTTCATAAAATATTATTTGTAAGTCGTAAGCATGACGCATCAAAAGTAATTTAAACTAAGCATGCGACATCAGACAAAATAACAAGTAATTAATAGAAATCATAAAACAATTAAATCTATGCAAAAAGTCAATAAAAGAATTAATTCATTTACCACAATCATGAAAAGTTGCTTCCTCCATTGTCTCAGTGATGGGGTTTAGCTCCACATGGTCGAAACACACTCAAAAAGATAATTCATAGCTCAAATGGTATTTTTATTGAGGAAATAAGATAATACAGAGATTCGGAACGCTGTATGGGCGTCACAGAACACACTGTTACAAATAAAACCTAAATAACTGTTGCTAACGAAGATATACGTTACAACTCAAAATAAAGCCATTACAAATTTTCTGCCACTACCACTGTTCATAAACGACGGCTATATTGTGTTTATTCTTTGTGTTCTTCAGAACGACACTCTTTATGTGTCGTCTGCAATTACTTCTTCCTGCTGCTGCTGCAACTCCTCCTGCATCATGATTCTTCGTCCTCAGCCTACCCCTCACTCTCCATCCCCTTCTATGACTCCCCAACAGCGTTTATATACTTTACGGATCATCATATCTCGAATTTAATTTCCATATCTTCCACATTAACTCGACAATATTTTTGTTATCTCCCGTGTCTGCAGCTGTCAATTATTCTATTTTTATCTTCTCATGATGTTTTCTTACATCTTTCACACTCCAGCATGCTGAATATATGCATATGATATCGTCCAACTCCCTGCAGCCACATAGAAAACTTCCCAAAGTAAAACAGAAGAATACCGAGAATACTTCAACCTCTGTTTTATCGAGTTATGTCAAATCTTCATTTTTCTTCGAAACAAAATCACGTATCAAGCCTGTTTAGTTGTTATCAACCCATATTGATCTATATCCGTGAAAATATCCAACAAAATATCGATAAAAATCTTTCCCGAAATATCATGCAGTTAAGAGAATATCCGTTGACCGAGAATCAACAAAAATCTTCTTCTTGTACGTTACCCCTTAACGTCCCTAGCTGGTTGTCACAAATCATTACCAAATGAAATCCCTGAATTATCTCTAAGGAAATCTCACCAAAATCATTACAAAGAAGATCGCACGTGAAACCAAAATTCCCGCCAAAACTGTTCTTCAAACCGTGAAGAAGAGATTCCCCTTAGCACAGTCCAGGGTGCCGATAGCACTGGGTGTGTATAGTAAAGAAGGTGGCCCTTATCGAAAGAGGTGCCCCTTAGTAATTGAGTACCCCTTATCCAAAAGTGAAAGTCCGAATAACACATGTCCTCCGGGTGCCAAAATCAACTTTTCGAGCCGAATTTTCCAACAAAGTTTATTGCCCAAAAATACCTACAAACATACAAAAAAACATAATTAGTACAATATCGAGCACTAACAATACAGAGCATTGAGAACAAAATAGACACAAAAATGTATCTATCAATTGACACTTGGATATTGGTTTTTGATACTGTCCAAGTTGTTTCTTATATTAATCAGGCTCACGGATTTATATCAGTTTGATTTGCTCACGGAGATACGACTCTTGGATATATTTCCATTGATTGAGTCTGACTGTCTAGTTGATTCTCTTGGAATTATATCGGAGTTTGTCCATACAGATTGCCTAAAGCGAAATATTGGGTATGGTTGTTGTACCCCCGGTTTTTCATCTAGTAGACTATGTTTTGTTTTTCATTAGCATAAAACTCTTGAGAAAGAGTTAGAGGAACTTAGCACTATCCCTATATGGATAAATGTGAGGAAGGTACCATTGTACATGTGGAATGCTAGGGGGTTGGGGAGTATTGCTAGCTGTGTGGGAGTACCTATTATGATAGATAAATAGACTTTAAATAAAACAAGGATAAGCTATGCTCGTATTTGTGTGAAAGTAGATTTTAATTGTGATTTTCCATGTTCTATTCCTATGTATATGGATGGCAGTTTTGTTAAAGCGTCAGTTGAGTACCCATGGAAACCACCTCTTTGTACTCATTTTCAGACATTCAACCATTCATCTATGGCTTGTAAAAAGGTTGTTGAAAAATTACACCATGAGAAGGTTATTCAGGTTACTAAAAATAAAACTGATAGAGAATGATGGATTCTTAAAGGTACCAAGATACAAGAGATAATATAGAGAATGAATGTAAAAGTCATACTTTGCGGGGTAATGGAAATTCTGGGGCTAGTCAGATATATGGGATTGAGAAAGCTTCACTGGTAAAATGAAAGAGCAGTGTTAGAGCTACTTCTTATAAGTATGGTCTTGTGGAAACTATCGATATGTTTGAGGTCCTAGTGGAACAAGACTTGAATGCAATGGGTGTTCAACCTAAGAAGCCCATTGATGGTGGAAATAATGGTAGTGAGAGTGTTCTATCTACTGTTGCTGGTGAAGGGGGTGGTGTGAGAGTTCACTTTATTACAAATCTATTCATACCGATTCTTCAAAGCAAGCTTCGGATTCTAAGGGTGCAGAAGTAAGAAACCAAATCTTACCCAAATCCATAATGTTTAAGATTACATCATGGAATATTAAAGGGACGAATGACCCTATAAAATAAGTAGAAGTAGGTTCTTTTATTATGTTAAATGATTTATCAATAATGGGCATCATTGAAACCCATGTACAAGTTAATAATGCTAGTAGAATAAAAAATAAAATTATGCTTCTTGTCATGTTTTAGATAATTACAATAATTATAATTCAGGGAGGATTTGGATTGTTTGGGATTTTTTGTTGTTGCTAAGGTTTTTATTCTTCAGCTCAGTCTTTATTTGTTTTGGTTGATAGTTCTAAGGATTTCTCTTTTATGGTTACTTTTCTTTATAATGATATACTAGGGCTTAACCCGTGCCGTAACGGCACTGGCATAATTTTTATTTGATATGAATTTTTCGGTGTTTCGATATTAGAATTAATACTTGTCATTTTTCGTGTTTCCCTCCTTATCAAAAGTAAAGAAAAAATCGATTGATATTTCCGGTCATTAGTCTACAATCCTTTTTCATGTACCCATATATGATTTATTTCAAGTATGTTTGACACTTTCATATCTTTCTAAATATGTTGGTGTTGTATCCTAAAGCCACAAATTTATCATAATTAATTTTCACACTCTCTTTCCAAAAAAAAAAAGTTGTGTTTTATAGTTTACAAAGGTATCTTATACGGGTCATTAGAAATGATACTGCCCTTCTTAACTTCCCTTATTTTAGTGACCATGCAAAACCAAAACATTAAACTACGATAGTTATTAAAAAGTTACGTCGTCTGAATTAATCTGTCTTGGATAGTTGGCTAGGCCTTAAAAATGTCCAGATCCTGTTTTCCCCTTTAAGAATAGTCCAAAAAGATTGACTCAACAATAAATATCACATTTTATGTTCTTACGAATTCAAAAACACAATAAGATATTCAGTTCCTCAAAGCTCCTATACATTCTACGATCTCGACCTTCCAAATGTGAGGTTATTTTCCGCATAAAAATAATGAAACCATGGTTAGCTAGTTAGTCAAATGGTTGACCACTTAACCTGATAACATTAGACTTTGTTATCCATCACTGAATAAAAAATGACGTTAAAACATTTAGTAAGGAATATTTTTGTATGGAATGCCTTAGAAAATCTCTTGGATTCGCAATAATTCTTATAATCAATTGGCATTATTTTTGCGCTTGTTACCTTAAAAATTAAAATAATGTAAGCGTGCTGTAGTTGCAGGAAATCCCACACTACACCCCTCACAAGAATCCACACAATCAAATCATTTTAAGATGAACAATTATAAGTTTTACTGATTAAATTCCAGAAATGTTACAAGATGAAAGGGAGATAAACCAAAGAATTACAATCACTCTAAACTTTCTCTCTCTTAATGACTTGCTCAACACTACTAAAAAAATCCCACCCTTCGTAAGTCTATTCGGCTCTTTATATAGGACATTACATAGTGGATGACAGCTAAGCTGTCCTTTATTTTCGGGTATGTCTTGCGAAGTATCGCAAATGTACAAATGTAAAATCTCGCTACACTCCTCGATCTCGCTACATCTTCACATCTTTCTCCTGTTTTGGCTGTCGTCATCCGTTACGTCGTTTTTACTTCCATCCCGCGATGTCTTCGCAGTGTGTCGTTTATGGACTTCGCGAGAATCTTGGTGTTGCGATATTCTGATCCTACATCTTTCCTCTTATCATGTCTTCTCTGCGAAGAAGAGAACGTCATGAGAATTAGTATTTTCAAAATGCCGCGGCCGTTCATTTCTTTCCTTTATTTTTCTACCGACAAGCTTCCGTAAATCCAGTATAACTGCTTACACGTGTTACATATTCCCCTTTTTACCGGCACATTAAATGCTAACCGGTCATCCTTTTCTTGTCTATTTAAGAAGAGATCTATCAGGGATATCTTTCTTTTCTTTTACTTCATCTTCTTCATCTCTCTCTGCATACTCTGTGAATTTTTTATCGTCTGCAACTTTTTGTTGTTGTTCATCTTGCTGTAAATCTTCCCTGCTATTATTCTTATGGAGCCATCAAGGTTTGTAGATCATACTGCACGTGATCCATTTGAACACTTCTACCGAGATTACTTTATTTGATTTTGTTCATCTATGATTAATTCCCTTATTGTTTCGTTTTAGTAAGAACGTCCCCGTTACCAAATTCACAAATCCAAAATCCTAAAATATCCAAGGGTTCGCAACCAAAATCCGTTGCACACAAGAGAAAGCCTGCGAATAGCAAGGTATTAAGAAACATTTACTCTTCTAATAACAATATTGTTGCCTTTGTTTCTTATTTAACTTGTGATTCGCAGGATGACAAAAACGTCGATAGATCCCCAAAGAGATCTCGTCGTTCTAAAAATGTTGAAACTTCTGTTCCTTTTCCTATATTTAAGCTTACAAATCCTCCTGCGATATCATCGCAAGATAAATCTACCCTTGCTGTCTGCGAAAATGTCGTTGCTGATCCTCCTCCTATGTCTGAGTTTTCCATAGATGAAGTTCCTCATGATAGTCCTGTTGTGAACGAACCATTTTCTTCTCCTACTATTGATGCCTCTGCCTTTCCCCCAGTCATTAACCTTCATCAGATTCCATCTTCACATGACATTCCTGCGACGAAAGACGATTTAACTCTCCCATCTTCTGCCGTCACTACCTCTTCATCCGAGTCTATCCCTCTTACTAAGGAAAATTTGGAGGGAATGGACGTGGCTTTCAAAGTTTTATCAAATATCATGAATGACGTCAAGAAGACCTCCGTCGATCCTATCAAGTCTAATGTCTGCGAGATTTTGAGTAAGTACTTAGGTTCTGACAGAATTTCGCAAACATCTTTAGAGCAAGAAGTTAAAATTTTGAAGAACAATCTCCAAGCCATGACTGCAAAGTGTGACACTCTCCGTCTTGAGAATCAAAAACTTCAAAATGTCTCACTGGATCGTGATAATCTTCGCAAGAAGAACGAAGAATTAAAAGGTATCGCTCCCCTCCCCTTTCTCAATTTTTTTTTTTTTTTTTAATCTTCAAGCCCTTGTTCGCCCTTCAAGCTTTGAACCAGAAGCGAAAAATGGAGATATATCAATTGGAATCTGTTGTTTAAGAAACTCAAATGGATAGAGACGTTTGGATGGAGCAATATAACCAATTAGATAATCTTCATACATATTCTGTTGATCAAATAGATAATCTTTCTAAAGAAAATGCTGACTTAGTTCAGAAGCAGGGCTCATTAAGTAGCGAATTATCTCGCCTCTATTACTCTTTAACTACAGCTAATTTGGAGTTGGAAACTTTATCAGATGAAAATGGAACTCTTTCTCAAGAGAAGCGAGCTCTGTTAAACAAGGTGGCGATTTCCTCGCAACAACTTGACGTCTTTAAAAAAATATGTAAAGAACAAGAACGATCTCTCTGTTAGCTGAGAAGTAAACTCGAAGAAGTTACTGTTGAGAGGGATAAACTTATCCAAGGTAGAATAACTTTAAGTGTAAAAACAAGCCAACTCAAGGATCAATATTCCAAGTTAGAAGAATCCCACTCTTCTCTTGCGAAGGAAAACGCCTTACTTGTTTCTAACGAAAAGAGCTTGCGATCTTGACTGAAGGGTTTGGTTGGAGATAATTTTGATAGTGCCATGAATCAGAATAGTTGTTTGGATTTAACCCAATTTCTTATCTTGCAAAAGGAATGTAGTCATGATATTTGACTACCTTAATCAATTTGTTTTCTTGAATTTATTGTATTTTCCTTGGGAATTCAAGAAAAAATCTGAATTATTCTCTATACTTTTTATTTTTGCAGAATCCGAGAAAAATCTTCACTCCTCTATTTCCACTTTGAAGTATGACTATGACAAAATTCGCAAAGAAAATGGATCGCTTTCATTTTGCTTCTCTTGCTCGCTCTCGCGATCGGGCGAAAGAAGATTCGACTATCTCACTTACTCTAAAGATATAGAGAGTAGGAATCATCAGAAAGCACTCCTTCGCCAATTTCACCTCAAAGCTGAAGTTCTTGTGAATGATGTCTTATTGTCCAAATCTCTTGATCATGTATCTGTCAAACCTCTAGAAGTAAGTGATGATGAAGTTCCTAACCCTCCTGATAGTGATTATGATTATGAAAGTGGCGAAGATTCCGCAAATGAAGAGTTGATTCCACCTAATGAAGCTGTCAATAAGAATTTAGTTGAAGGAGGATCTGGCGAGAATGCAAGAACTGGCGAAAGTGCAGAAGTTGGTGAAGCTAATAAAATTGTTGAAGAACATGCAGTATCTCCTTCTGGCGAAAAAATTGATATTGAGAATTGAACTTCTCTTGTAATTTTACTTCTTGCATTGTTACCTCTTTATGTACTTCATTCACCTTTGAGATGTATTTACTCGTTTATTATTCTTCTTTTTTGCATGGAAGACAATCTTTGATGTTTAACAATTCCCATCTTGTTTTCTATTATATTTTTTGCGATGAAAGATCTCTGTCATCTATATTCAAATTGTTTATGTGAACCTTTTCACTGCGACAAGATCGCAGGACGTCCTTACATTTTCATGTGATGACCCATTGATCTTACCTTATCATTTCTCTTGTGTGGTCTTATTTTGCCTTCCTAGTTAAAGGTCTTATTTTGCCACCTCTCATTATTGCGACAAAATCGCAGGACGTCTTTACACTTTCATGTAATGACCCATTGATCTTGTCTTATCATTTCTTTAGTATTATTGCCTCTGCAGGATATTTTTCTTGCGACAATATGACAGGCCTAAATATCCTTGCGAACATAAAGCCCCATGACATTACCGTCTTTGCGACGAAATCGCATGACGTCTTTACATTTGCATGTAAGGACCCATTGATCTCGTCTTATCCACTCTTTTGTATTTTTGCCTCTTCAGGATTGTTGCATAAATATGACAAGCCTTAATACTCCCGTGAGTAAGAAGCCTCATGACATTTACGTCTTTTTTGACACTATCATCTCCCTAATGGAGGGTGCCGCCCTTATCTTCCCCCTGGTTGCCCCTTCAATTAGGCGTACTTATGCCATACAAGGCTAGCTCCTCCCATCCGGTCTTAACAACAACCAGTTGTTTTCGCAGCCTCTTATCCCTTTTGCCTATAGGGCTTATGGTTACGAGACTGCACCCTAAGTGGAGTTTTCTTCGGGCCCAATGCAGCATAAGCCGAGACTTGCCAAGAATGGCTGAGACACTTCAAATGCCCCAGGAACCCTTGGCTCAACCGTGTACCTCGGCGCCTTGGTCAAATGCTGACTCCTTAGAAGAGACCCCCGGTCGTCCGATCTAAGTCATAAGCTTAGATTGAAAATCCAAGGTACCTCTCCTGGATGGGTTTTATTACCCCCAATCTCCATGACTCAGGTTCCAGGGGCGGTGTAACCTTTTCCCTGAGCAACGTTACAGATACCCCCTTACATGACGCACTTTAGGTACTTTGCCTCTTACGAAATTTTATTCGCGAACTAGGGTGTACGCCATGAAGGTTCGTCCCATTCTGAGTATTTTGTCAATTTTTCTTTATATGTAATAGGTACCCCCTACTATGACGCACTTTAGGTTCTTTTGCCTCTTGCGAAATTGTGTTCGCCAACTAGGGTGTACGTCATAGTAAGTTCGCCACTTTCTGATTATTTTGTTAATTCTTCTGTATATGTAAGCTCTTTTGTAATTTCGCTGATCGTTGAACATTTTTTGTCGTTTTCTGTATGAAATATTCACATGTTTTTCGAGAATAAAAATGAAATATTTAATTCTTTTTGCCTCAATCATGTACCATTCCGCAGTCTACTTCTTTACCATAATTTTTATGGGTAATATCTCTTTAAGTATAGCCTATTCCATGGTCTATCAAGTCTGCGTCCCACATCTCTCCCCTCAGGGTCCATCAATCTATATGCCCCTGCTCCAACTATCTCCTTGATTATATAAGGTCCATCCCATTTTTTCGCAAGTTTTCCACCACTTTCTCGCTGATATATCGGCGTTTCTCGCACCACCAAATCGCCTGGTTGAAATTTGCGTATTTTAACACGTTTATTATATTCTCGGGCTAATCTTCGCTGGTAATTTTCCATATGCTGCAAAGCCCTTTCTATTTTTTCTTCTAACTCATCCAATTTAGTTAGAATAATACCCGCACTAAGATTTTTCTCCCAAGCTTCTCTCTTTGTTGTTGGGATAATAACTTCTGTTGGTAGCATAGCCTCAACCCCATATGTTAAACATAAAGGTGACATTCCCATGGCTTCTCGCCTGGTTGTGTTGTAAGCCCACACTGCATTATGTACCTGTTCGCACCATGCTTTATTGTACCCTTCTAATTTCTTCTTTAATATATCTACGATTGTCTTATTTGTTGCTTCTGCCTGCCCATTTGCTTGAGGGTATAATGGAGTTGACTTTCCACATTTTATCTTAAATGCATTAAGTAATAATTCTTTATTCTGTCCCTCGAACTGCTTCCCATTATCAGATACCAATTGTGCAGGGATTCCAAATCTACATATGATATTCTCAAATATGAATGTAAAAATATCTTTGTCGCAAATGTGTTGTACTGCCTTTACTTCTGCCCATTTTGTGAAATAGTCTGTAGCAACAATCAGATATCTTCTTTGTCCAGACCCTGGTAAAAACGGTCCAACAATATCTAAGCCCCATTTTCCAAAGGGCCACACATTTGTTGAAGATGTTAATAGTGCTCCAGGTGCATGTATTTTCTTTCCATGCCTTTGGCAATCTTCGCAACGTCTTGATACACGTTTCGCGTCTTCATGCATATACGGCCAGTAATAGCCTTGTATTTTCGCTCTGTATGCCAAAGATCTTTCGCCGATGTGATTGCCAGCATCCCCACTATGCAACATCTTTAACACTGCTTCTCCTTCTTCTCGTGTCAAACACCTGAGTGAAGGTCCATTAAAAGATCTCCGGTATAATATCCCATCTCTTAATTCATAATTTGTAGCACGGCTTTTTAATTTGTATGCCTCCAACCTATTTCTCGGTGTTTCTCCTCTCATCAAATATGCATGAAGTTCGGCTCTCCAATCTTCAATAACTGGTGTTTGTTCCTCATCTTCTATGATCATCACGTCTACCTCTCCTTCTTCTTCCTTATTGATCGATGGCGATAAAAGTGTCTGTATCTTTATGCATCTCGCAGTTGGATCCGTCATCATACTTGAGATAAAAGCAAAAGCATCTGCGAGTCTATTATCTTTTCTTGATATGTGTCTCCATTTTATTTTTGGGATTTTCGCTGACAATTCTCCAACAAGTTTCTTGTATTTCTTCATGGATGATTCATTTGTAGTGTATTCTCCTTTTATTTGACGAATGACTAGCTGCGAGTCACTGGTGATTCGCACATTTTCCAACTGCATTTCTATTACAAATTTCAAAGCATGTATTACAACTACATATTCCGTTTCATTATTGGTGGATGTAAATTCCAGTCTGAAGGAGAAAGCCATTTTAGTGCCCTCTGGCGAAATCAAAACAATTCCAATTCCGTTACCTTCTCCATTTGATGATCCATCTACTAGCACTTCCCATCTATCTCCGGCTCACAAGGGTCCTTTGGGTTTCCATACTCTTCTTCTATATCCATCATTTCTTCCACTGCTTCATCTTCTTCTAAAGGAAATTCTGCTAAAAATTCCGCGATAATTTGTGATTTGGGTGAAGAGAGTACTTCGTACTTGATTTTGAAGTGTCCTATTTGTGCATTCCATCTCTCGACCCTGGCTGATCTTTTTGAATTTTTCATTACTGATTCAATGGGTGCCTTTGTCAATACCTTTACTGTATGTGCTTGAAAATATATGCGAAGTTTGAATGCTACATAAACTAGCGCCAAAATTAACTTTTCAATTTTTGAATAATTTTTCTCTACGGCATTGAAAGTTTTACTGATGTAGTAGATTGGTTTCTCAATTCCTGCATCTACTCGCAACAACACAGCACTTAATGTTGCGATGTTGTCGCAAGATATAGTAATAGTTCTTCTCCTGGTTCTGCTTTTTACAAAATAGATATATGCATCAGATAATCTTTTATTCCTTGCAGGGCTTTCTCGCATTCATCCGTCCATTTAAATTTTGTCCCCTTTTTGAGTATGTTGAAAAAGTGTTTGCATTTATCTGATGATCGCGAAACGAACCTCCCTAGTGAAGCTAAGAGTCCGTTTAACTTCTGTACATCTTTTATTGTTGCTGGAGTTGGCATGTCGCGAACTGCTTGCACCTTCGCCGGATCAACTTGTATACCCTCTTTTGATACAATGTAGCCTAAAAATTTCCCTGACGCAACCCCAAAAATGCACTTCTCTGGATTTACTTTGATGTTAAACTGTCTCATTTGTTCAAAAATTTCTCTCAGATCTTGGACATGATCTTTTGCTTCTTTACTTTTTATTAACATATCATCCACATACACCTCTAGTGTCTTATGTATCCAATTCGCAAACACCTTCTCTACCATTCTTTGGTATGTTGCTCCAGCATTTCGCAAACCAAATGGCATTTTTGTATAACAATATAATCCTCTTGGGGCGAAAAAAGCAGTGTGTTCTTGATCTTCTTCAGCGAGAGGGATTTGATTATATCCTTTGTATCCATCTAGAGAAGATATTCTATCATTTCCTCTGCGACTCTACCAATTGTGGGATATCCGGTAGTGGAAAACTATCTTTTGGACAAGCTTTATTTAGATCAAATGAAATCTATACAAATTCTTATCCCTTTATTCTTCTTTGGAACTACTACCATGTTTGCTATCCACTCCGGATATTTAGCTTGTCTTATAATTCCCGCATCAAGCATCTTCTTCAGCTTCTTCTTCTATTTGGGGATGATACGTTGTTGCAATCTTTATGATTCTTTGTTTGAATGGTCTAACATTTTTATCAATCTCCAATTTATGACATGCCACGACGGATCTATTCCCGGTATCTCATACATATCCCATGCGAAGATGTCTTTATATTCTCGCAATAGATTAACAGTTCTTTCTTCCTCATCCTCCTCCATTTTAGTTCCAATTTTTAGTATCTTGGGTGGTTCTTGGGTCCCAACATTCACTTCCTTTGTTGGTTCTTCCGCAGTGTAACTGGCCTCAGGTTCTCGCATAGGTGTCGGTTCTTTTATCTCATTCGCAGGTCCATTCCCTTCTTCCGAATTTTCGCCAGGTATCCTTTTCCTTCCTCTGCTTTTATCATGTAAATTCTAAATTCTTCTTCTTTCTTTGCTTCTTTCGCCATTTTCCTGCGATTTTTTCGCTTCTCTGCACGTCCTTCGTATTGCTTCACTTCAATTTGATAACATAATCTCGCTTTATCCACATCTCCTCTAATTTCACCGATCCCACTTGGTATAGGAAATTTAATGCATTGATGTAATGTCGACGCTACAGCTTTAATCGCATGTATCCATGGTCTTCCCAACAACATGTTGTATGGTGATTCCATATCCACCACACAGAATATTACTCGTGTTTCGATTTCTCCTAGTAAAATTCGCAATTCTATTTCTCCTTTTGGTTTTGTTAAAGATTTGCCAAAGCCATGAATATGATAAGTTGAAGGAGACATTTCTTCATTTTTGTACCCCATTTCTTTATATGTATGGTAGAACATTATATCCACCGAACTCCCTGTATCCACCAAAGTTCTGTTTATTGTCCATTCTTCCATAATCTTTGCCGTGTTCACCTTTTCTTTCTGTGTGGTTACTGTGATCACCAAAGGAGATATGTGTCCCAAATTTTCTTTTGGTATTTCTGCTGCTGTAAACGTAATTTTCTGTTTTTCCCAATCTCTTAAAGGTGATGTCTTCTCAACTGCTACAATTTTCTTTGCTTCAAAGTCTCGTTTATGTATTCTCCCTCTGACGTTCTCATGGAATTCCATGATCATTGTTTTTGTGATCGAATTACTTTCAACTTTTTGTTAAATTTCCTGATTCTAGTTTTCTCTATTTTTACTGATTCATCCACTTGTTTTATCATTTTCTTGATTTGAACAACCTTGATAACAATCTTTAATCTTTTCCTTCAATCATTCCCTGTTTCTAGCGCCATTATGTAGTTGCAGTAAATCCCACACTACACCCCTCACAAGAATCCACACAATCAAATCATTTTAAGATGAACAATTATAAGTTTTACTGATTAAATTCCAGAAATGTTACAAGATTAAAGGGAGATAAACCAAAGAATTACAATCACTCTAAACTTTCTCTCTCTTAATGACTTGCTCAACACTACTAAAAAGATCCCCCCCCTTCGTAAGCCTATTCGGCTCTTTATATAGGACATTACATAGTGGATGACAGCTAAGCAGTCCTTTATTTTCTGGTATGTCTTGCGAAGTATCGCAAATGTACAAATGTCAAATCCGACACTCCTCGATCTCGCTACATCTTCACATCTTTCTTGTGTTTTGGCTGTCGTCATCCGTTACGTCGTTTTTACTTCCATCCCGCGATGTCTTCGCAGTGTGTCGTTTATGGACTTCGCGAGAATCTTGGTGTTGCGATATTCTGATCCTACACTTGCCCAAGGAAACCCTTTTAGAAAGGTAGGAAAAGAGTCTCGATGACAAAATTATAGTTGTAAACATGTATGCGTTATCAATATCTTCTTTGCACTATCTTATAGAGTTATATATAGTAGTAAACATGTGAGCAAAAGAAATATTTGTTCTATAATTTACAGTAGTATTGATTTAAAACCACGGTATCATTGTCACTGATCCACAAAAGACTAAAATTTTAAAAATCCATAACAACAAAGTTGAGATAAAATATTTAGCAATGTGATCAAAGTTTGAGAATACAACGAATAAAGCGTAACTCATTCAAGGATAACAATTGGTAATAGGATAGAGACTAAGAATGAGAAGGTTAGCTTGTGATTTGTGTGGTGAAATGAAATTAAATAGAAAGACAAATTATGAGTTATAGATTATATCAAGGTGGTTGTTTGACCAAGCCATGTAACTTTACAGGTGAGCATAAAACTGAACTACTTAAGCATCTAAATTATACAGAGTCGAATGAAGGAAGGCATGTTTCTAAACACATGAATATTGAGTTTTTTTTTGTTCGTTTGTAGAATCTATGTTTTGGATGCAACGACTTAAATTAGCATCATACGTTTGATACCGAGGAGGAAATGGGATGATTAGCACTAACAAATTAGTTATCCGAAGATGATGAGTCCCCTATCCGATTGGTATGACAAAAGAATAAAGCATTTGAAAATGGTATTATGCTTGTTGCTGCTTTCCCTACTTTGAATGCTTTTAGGAACGCGACAACATTGACATAGCACGAATGAAATTGATGATTTGCAAAACATACAACACATTATAATTCATATAAAGAACAAAATCCGTAGGTGGGTAACCATAAGATGAGTTTCTCATTTGGTATAAGATGTATGATTTATGGCTGTTAATATTTATTTCCACCAGCATAAAGGAACTTTGTTTGGAGTAATATGAAAATGAAGATGGAAAAAAAATAAGGATAAAATAACCTGAATCACAAATGCAAGAGAGTATGAATAAAAAAGAATTATAAAAACGATCAGACTAAAAAAAAATGGGTTCCATTTTTTCAAAGTTTAACCAAAAAAAAAAAATTAAAAAAAAAATGATAGATAATCATGGAAAATACATGTTCGGAAAAGTGATCACTTCATGAAAATAAAGTTATCTGTTGAAGAATTGAGAAAAATCTCATCGTCTCCCAACTGTGCTTGTTGAAAGCTCGGTGGAACATCTAAAATAAAAGCATACCATGTTCGATAAAATAACCATAATTTTCCTTTTTAGTCGTTTGTTTTGATTGAGGTTCAAGGTCATATAAAAATTAAAAAAAAAACAAAGCAAAAAAAAAAACATGACCCGGGAGCAAGCAAAAAAGTGAAAGTGATTTAAGATTATGCAACTAACTCGATTTGGAAAAAACAAATAAAAGATTAATCAAATACCTGCTCTTATGGTTGAAGGACATGAGTGCCTTTTATTTTTCACTGGCCACCGTTGTTCAACAATAGTTACCACCCCACACAACACCATCCACTACCACTCTTGCTACCGAAAGAGCTTCCGCCACCACTGTCCGTAACACCATAACGTATTTGCCATCTGCACTGCTCATCAAATTCACCACAACCACTACTATGGCCATTTATATAATTGTTAGCAAATCTAAGTATTAGTTAATAAAAATGTATTTATATAGCTATTAATAAAGTAATCTATTTATCATCATTTTTGTGACGACTGAAGGGAGTCCCTTTAGTGTTCAATAGGGGAGCCAAAATGTAGTCTGTTTGTAACGCTCTTTTTTGATTTTTAATCGCAAAAATTAAACTCCCATTAGTTTTCTTTCCACGAAATTGGATCGACAATAAGATAGTTATCAACCAAGACTACGATTAGACGCGGTCAAAACGATTGGAAGTCGAACCGATTGACGGTATTTCCGGCATGAAAATGGCAAAAAAAAAAACCGTCACCTATACTTTCAATTTTGATCTTGACCGTTGATTGCCAACAAAATTCGGCCGTCGGATCTAAAGATGTTGTTGCCATTTCAAAATTGTTACAAATAAATGTTACAAAATTGTTACAGAATAAGTATTACATAAATATTACACATATAATTGTTATTAAACGATCACATACAAAAATTGTTGCAGAACTGTTACAAACCGGTCACAGAAAAAGATCCCCTACAGTTTCACGCAGTCGCTTCCAAACTTCGGTCGTCCTCGCATTGCTGCAGCAGTAATCTAGTTAACATGACATTTATTATAACATAAATGTATTTTGGCCGTTACATACATTTCTATTACCAATCACAACCATCACTTATAAGAAACAACCAATAATAGTTTTTATTGATATAATTTTTAGTTAATTATTTATTAATGAAATTATGCATTTATTAGATTAATCAAGGAAAATGAAAATTTAATAAATCATTCATCATAAGAAACTAATGAGATACCAATTAATAAAACACTAATAATAATATTTAAGCAATTAATGGAATATGTAGTATTAGATTAATTAAGAGAAATGAAAAATTAATAAACTATTCATTATGAGCAATTAATGGGACAACACCAATTAATAAAACATTTATACTAACATTAAAGCTAAACAAACCACAGCCGTAGATTTATCTTCTTCCTAGACAAATCTCGGCCACTCTTTATCTAGGCTAAGTTATCCAAACTTGCGAGAAGATCCGTGTGTGTATGTGTGTTCAATAAGCAGGGAAAGACTAGTATTGGCTCCAAGATTGACAGAGTTATGGTGAATATGGATTGAATTGACCAATTTTTGGACTTTAAGGCTGAATTTCTTAATCCATGGATTTACGCTCATTTTCCAGGGGTGGTTACTATTTTTCAGAAAAGGAAGCATGGCCCCACTCTATTTAGTTCTTTCAACTTTATAATTGAAGAGCCTGATTTTCTTTGTTTGGTGAGATGATGAGTGCCAAATATTGCATATTTCTACACCTTTTTATTGGCATTTAACTCATCTTTTGTGCTCAGAAATCAGATATTATCCCAAATTCTGTATTTTCCCTGTTTTCAAGAATAAATATTTGTACTAATTAATTTTGTGTTTTTAGGTAGTAAATAAAGCTCGGAGAAATTGAGGAGCCAAAAGAGCAGAAAATTGGAAATGAGCATCTATGGAGCGGAAAGCCAAATCCCGCGCGCGCATCAGTTGCAACTCAACAAGTAGCAACCCATTTACAAGACATAGGCTAGAGCAATCCAAGACCCGGCCCATAACCCGGATCCAAAACCCGTTTTACTCTGAGCCATCAGATTTGATCCATCCGCATCCAACGATCGCTCCACCCATCTCATCACTTCTCGGTGCATCCGCCTCACACCGAAACCACATACCCTCCTCATCCCAACCGAACCAAACACTCCCTTCTTCATTTCTTATTTTATCTTCTCTTTCTCCCCAACAATTCTAGAGAACCACCCTACCTTCTCTTCTCTCGACCATACCAGCAGCCGACTTCGCCACCACCATCTCCTTCCCCTGACACCAGCACCAACAGCACCAGTAGCCGCATGCTCCGCCATCCCTAGTTCTACCCATCTCACCTTTAGCTTCTCCCATACCCTAGAAGCTAAGGTTGAGATAGTTGGAATTCTAGGGTTTTCTCCAACATCAAATCAATGGAGTCAGATACGAATTAGCAGAGGAACAGGTCTGGGTTTTTCATTAATTGCCTGTTCGAGTGATTGTGAGGTATAAATTGAGATGTTCTTCATGTGACAGGGAAGATTCAATTTTCTAGGGTTTTACTTTTGTTAAAAAAATTCTGCTTTAGTATTTATATGATGTTTTAATTCATCTTGCTAGGG
The DNA here is from genome assembly GCA_023531295.1 of Papaver armeniacum. Classification (NCBI taxonomy): domain Eukaryota; kingdom Viridiplantae; phylum Streptophyta; class Magnoliopsida; order Ranunculales; family Papaveraceae; genus Papaver; species Papaver armeniacum. Next base: position 54,799 of record JAJJWW010010620.1, on the reverse strand, counting down.
TGTAGATGAAACCCTTAATGTTATATGGAGTTAATTCATGATCAAGCTTTTGTTCTTACTGTGCTGTATTGTGTTAGGATGATTAGTTAATTGTTGAGCAAATTAGCCTGTGATTGGTTGTACTGTAAGAAGACAACCAATACTAGGGGAGAATTAGTGAATTCAATTGACATAATATCCACCTGAAACCTTCAAGGGAAGTGTAAGAATATAACTTGATTTGTGTTACCTTAGTATAGGATTAGGAGGTGAATTCAATCACCCTAGTGCTCTTTAAACCAGTTTACAATCTAATTTACATATTTTCTGCCTTAGAATCACTACACAACAACATCTTGTCGTATCGACTCAAAACAAACCCACATTTGTGTTAACTACTTTAGAAATCAGTTAGTATAGCTTGAGATCAACTTTACACAACCCCAAATCTCTGAGGATTCGACCTGTACTTGCCATGCCTCCAATAGGCACTGTGCACTTGCAGTTATAACTGTAGGCAAAACTCTTTTCCCAGCCTACCAAGTTTTTGGCGCCGCTGCCGGGGATTTAGTAGTGTTGATGTGTTGATCATTAGCTCACTTTACTGTTTTCAGTTCATCCTTGTATATTTGTGCTGTGAATATTTGTTTTTAATCATTGTAAGTGTAACTTAGCTGTAATTTTTTTTTTTTATTTCAGCATCTTTTAGTGCATTCTTTTCATTGCATTTTGTTCATTCTATTGTTGTATTTTAGTTAGCCTATTTGTTCATATATCTTGCATCACTTTAAAGCTCTCTGTCATTACATTCTATAGCTGTTACATTCTGTCATTGCAATTTGAATCCCACAAGTAGCTGTAATCATCTTAGCCCTGTAATAGTAATTGTAAGTTGTGAATTTTAATCATCACATCCGCATAAACTGCATCATTGTCTGCACCTGCAATTAGCCGTATTCTGCATCTTTGCATCATCTTGTTAGTTAGTTTGCATCACATGCTGTAGTTCATTCAATCTCTATAATCTTGTAGCTTAGTTGTGCATTTGTCAAACTTCTTTCCTCTATAGTTTAAAGCATATGCCATTTGTGAATATCCATCCGTAAGTGAAGGAATTTGTAGAATCATAGTTTAAGCTGTTCCTTAGCACTTTGTTAACACTTTTGCTATTTCATTCAAAGATCCGGCATAGCTTGAACTCAAGCCCACATGATCTGATCTGTCACTTCTGTCACATTAGGGCTGAACTCCCAGCTGCATCTTTGGCTGCAGCTATAGTTTGAGAAGTCTTTTACTCAGTTTTTCAGTAACTCATCACTGCTGTTCTCAGAAGTTGTCTATTGATTCTAGTTGTTGAGCGATAATTGCTCTTCTTGTTTCTATGCTACCTACACATATTTGAGCACTGATATCCTCTCCTGAGCAAACAGGTACCTGAGACATCCCTGCAAAGCTGTTGTGAAAGCCAAGACAAGGAAAGAAGAAGAGCAGAACACAAAGTGTGGAGTGCCTAAACCCAGTTTTATACTGGCGGTATTGTACTCTCAAACTCAATTTCTGCCCTGAATGGTTGTCGTGAATGTGGAATGATACGCACTGATGGTAGTTCACCTTGATATGCACAAACATGATTCTGTGATGCATGAGTGCAATGAGTACCTTGCTGAAACTATGAGTCTCACTGAGTAGCATTGAATAATTGAACTTTTTGATGAAATGAATACCATGTATGCTCATTGAACCTTGATATCCACAAGCATATTCATGTGACATATGAGTGATAATTTGTACCTGCTCATAACTGCATGAATGCTTGCTGACCTAACAAGCATAAGGTATTTATGTGTATATAGCTGCCCTGTCACATTTTTGCATGAGCTGTGAATTTGAGGTTAGCTAAACTTGTTACTGACCTGTGCATGACTGAAAGTTTGCTGAGCATCTTGATATGTGCACCTTTGAATTTTCACATCTGAATGCTAAGTTTGCTCACATCTGAATTTTCACTTGCAGCTTTGTGTGTTCTGCACTGTGACCCCTAGGCTTCAACAAAGCCTGTGCTCAACTCCAGCCCCTGTAGCTGTTGAGTTTGAGCTGCAACTTGGATAGCCAAGTTTGTTGCAAGCCCTAGTTGATATCAACTGAGATAGTTGACTTCATCTGCCCTGTACCTTAGTGCATCTGTTCTGTCAACCAAGACTGTTGACAGACTTGCATAAATACCTGTGTTGGATGCTAAGTCACATTCCCCAGTGCAACCCTGTGTGATTACTCATTGTGCAAACCTGCAAACCAACTGACCTTGTGTGAGCTGTAATCTGCCACTTGCTGTCATTTTCACTTGTTGAATGCTAGGCCATCTGTGAGACCCTGTTGAGCCATCTGCCTTACATTTTTGGTACATAAATATGTGAAAATTGGGATCAACTGAGTCTGTTGACACTCTGTGGCATGCCAAATGTTTTGTAAAGTGTTGAATCAATTGTCTGTTATAGCATCTGTTGCAAGTGTTGCTCATCTGTGCATCTATGAACCAATATCTGTAATCCGTGTGTGATCCTGTGACACTTGAGTGAATTGTTGAGCAGCAGAAATTGTGATAGCATTAGCTTGTTGTTTGTCAAAACACATTCCCAGCACATGCTTCACCTTGAGTAAGCATAACACAGCCTGCCATGTGCACTCTACACACTGTATGTTCTTCTTGCGCACCTCTTCTGTGTTGTGCATAAGCTGCCCTGTACCATTGTGCATAACCTGTAAAAGCTGAGGTCAACCAAGCCTGTTGACATTCTGTGTCATGTCAATATTGATGTAAAGTGCTGAAATTTTGTTAGTTTGAGAAGCCTGCTTACTTGTTGTTTTACTGAGATTGACTCTGTATGCATAATCTCTGACCTTGGAATCTCACATGCATTGCTTCCCTATTTTGTGAACTCGCTCACATCTGTCGATAGCCATAACATATGGTATTTGTGTGCATGCCCCGGTACTAATTGAGTAGCATATCTGCTAGCTACATTGTTACATCACTGTGAGTCTCCCAAACTCTGCAAAACCCTGTGTCTGCATACATAGTCCCATCCAGCTGCTACCTTCTGAGATGTGCAATTGCACCTTGACTGATCAGTGCAACATTTTGAATCTATATGCACAACTATGAAAACTAGCCTTTGATTCATATGAGCTTAGCCTCCCTGTTTTAAGAAATCATTGGTTGTTTGAGTGCTATATTTTCCTAGTGTGTGCTGGGCTATGGGTGTTTCTTTTTGAGTTCAAATTGATAGCCTGGCATGATAGGATTTTGGACTGACAGTAGAGATGAAGAATCATCACATAGGTCAATTAGAGAGCTTGTTTATGGGCATGATTCACAATATGAACCCCTCACAGACCATGATGTCAATGATTTTAGGGAGTATTATGAACCTTCTCAGAGTCATGAGCTTGACTACACATACCCTAGTCATTATTCGAACATGTGTCATCAACCGCCATGGGAGGTTGAACAATGCTGTCCTCCAATGAACCCTTGTATGCAGTCAATAATGGAGAATATCAAACTCATTGAGCAAAACAATGCTATTTTCAAATGGAAAGCATTGCATGATCATCCATATAACAACATGTCTGAATTCCCCTTTTCTAGTGACCCTTATGCACAGCCATGTACTGAATATCCATATGAAGCGTGCATACCCACTAGTGAAGACTCTCCTTCCATTGAACATCTCAACATGATATTAAAAATGAACATGATTCAATTACAAAGTGAAGAATGGAAGGAATCTCATGATAGGATGTTTGTTGTCCCTAATAAAATAAATTTTGAAAATAGTGTTTCTATTCCTACTCATGCAACTGACACTGAATATGAACCTAATCTAGAGGTAAATGAGTACACTAGAAATGCTACAATTTTGAATAGGGAAATGCATTTTTGTTGTGATGATGATGATGATGACTATGTTATGATTGAAGAACATGATTATGCTGAACATATTGTGGAGCCTGTGGACTCAGAGACATTAGGCTTTGCTCCAACTTTCATGAATGAGGCTTCTTCTAAATCTGCAGATGCATGCGATGTTAACTATGAGTTAGGGCCTGTGCAATTGTTCTGTGAAAGTAAGCATGCTGTACAACCTGTTTGTAACTTAGGGAATGCTGAATTTCTTGTCGACACCAATGATACTATGCATGAAAACAATTTTGATGTGTCTGATTCCATGCCTAGGTCACAACATGATGCTTCTCCTGGTTTTCATATGCATGAGATTGAAATTATTGATGATGATTCTCAATTGGGACTTGCTAATTTGTTCAATGATTGTGAGCATGATACTGCAATTCTTGTCTCTAACTCAGGGAGAGTGTGTATTGATGTTAAGAGTCAAATGAATAAGAGCAAATTGGATGTATGTAGCCCCCTGTCCATGCTACAAGTTGAAGGATTTCCACCCAACCTAGGTTTGGCTCTGTCACAAAAATTTTAAACCAACTATTCGTATAATACCTAGTCTAGGGCTGGAGATGTGTGCTTCTCAAGTCCTCTTGGACTATTTTGCAGCTAAGTACAATGCCTTTGAAGAGCCTCAGTTGGAATGTGTATCTCTGCCCGTTCCTAAAAGTGTCCACTTTTAACTAGACCTTGTGCATGATCTGCCTCTAAAAATGCAAGATTTTGTGCTCAAAAACACATCTGTTGACAAGTTTAGGTTTGGGGGAACGTCGTTCACATTTGCAATCTTACTTGCACTCTCATGTTATATTTGTGTAAGGCTGTTGATGTTTATGCATATCTTCTCTTGTGTTGATCCTCAACTCTTTAGATTGTTGGTGTATGGTGAATTTTTCTTGTATATAATCCAAAGAGGTCTTGTTAAAATCTTCCATCTTGAATCAGTAGAGTCTTCTTTTGTATATATTGTGCTCATCCAATATGATCTCAGCTGAGAATGTTGGATTCTAGCCTTGACTAATGAAGCTCTAATCTTGCTTTCGCCGACATCCGGTAATCTCTTCCCTTTTCTCTACTCAACATAGTTCTATTGGTATGTGACTATTTAAATTCTTATCATCTGTTGACACATTGAGGACAATGTTTGATTTAGGTTTGGGGGTGCATTTGCATATAGAGTTTTTAGTCTTTTATTTCAAAAAAAATAAAAAAAATTAAAAAAATTAAAAATAAAAAATCAAACTCTTTGTAAATATGTACATAAAAACCTCCAACTTTTAGAGATCTTAGAGTCACTAGCATGCTTCTAGCTATGTTTACATAGAGAGTCTGACCGAAATAACTGAACTTGGAAGTACTGGAGAACACAATCGGGTTTCTTAGTTGATTAGAGCGTTAAAGTTGGATTTAACCATGCCGGAGGGCTTAATTAGGTGTTGTATAGATATTCGGTAGTAGAATTGTGATCACCCATAGTGGAGACTACCCATTTTTACATCAAGCGAGGCACCAACCTTCATTTTTGTGACTTTCTAAAAAATCTGTTAGAGTGTGTGTCACCGTACGTCAATTCCGGGTAGGAATGGTGAGCTACCCAACTTCGCACCACTTTCAAAGACTATTTTTGATCTCTTGAGTGCTAATTTTTTCAATCATGAGGGTGACGTTTAAAGATGAAAACTCCTTCTTGTAGTTCGATTTTCAGTTAGCATCACTCTCTCCCTCTCAACAACATCAACAGATCCATAGAAACACATCATCGTCAGCAAGTGGAGCAACATCAGAATATTTGAAGAAAAGTTGAAATAGTCCAAGGTTTACATGCAACAATTCAAAGAAAAGAAGATAATGTAGGATCAGAATATCGCGACATCAATACTTCGCGAGATTAATAAATACAACATCACGAAGGAGTCGCGGGGAAGTAAAATAAATGACGCAATGGATGACGACAGCCAGAACGCGAGGAAGATGTGAAAATCTGGCGAAGGTTAAGAGTGTCACGAGGACGAACACTTATACACTTGCGACACTTCGCAAGTTATTCCCGAAAATAAAGGACAGCTTAGCTGTCATCCACTGTATACTACCCTATATAAAGGGTTGAGTCAGTCTGTTGTGGAGGAGAGTTCTTTTTGAATTGTTAAGCAAGACATTAAGAGAGAGAAACTTTAGAGTGATTGTAATTTCCTTAATTCTGTTCTATCTTTCTTTGTAAACATTTCAAGAAAATAATCAATCAAATTCATAGTTATTCGTCTTCAAATGGATTAATTGTGTTGAATCTAATGAGGGGTGTAGTGTAGGAAATCCTGCAACTACATATGCGCTAGAAACAGGGACTGAGGGGAAGATCAACCTTGTGAATTGAAAGAATCAGGAGTAACGAGAAAGAAATTTTGAATAATTTTCAACAATTTACTAAAATTAAGAAATGGCTAGAAGAAGGAATGCATCAGAACAACCAACAATTGTGAGGAGAAACGGGAGATTAGATGGAGAAAGGAGAAATGAAGTAGGTGAACCATCAAGAATAAACGCAAGAGATAGAGAAGAAGGTCAAATTCAACCACCAATTCAACCAAAGAACGAATAGAGTAATAGATTATGATAGGGTGAGCGTGCATACATGGAGATCAGATTACGTGGAAGAAAGAGAAGAAGTGCAACAATTGATAAATAATGGATAAGAGGAGAGAAATCGAGAAGAAATGGGAGAAACAAATTCATAGAAATGAAGAAATCGTGGCATTAGAAACGTTGAGACAAACAATACATGAAGAAAGACGATTAGAAGCGGAAGAACGCGCAAATTTAACAAGGCAAAACCATGAGTTAAGAATGGAAAATATGAGGTTGCGTAATAGGAGGTCGAGAAGTAATACCAGATCAAGACCAGGATCGGTTAGAGATGATAGGAGGAGAATGTTACCCGTAGAAAATGTTAATGAAGAAAATTTAAAAAGAGAGCTAAATCTCGGTGAGGATATCTGCGAAAGAAGGGAAGTGGTGTGTATTCCACGTCCGTAGATTTTACAGAATGACCAAAATAATGGAAATCAAGGAAATAGGCGTGAGAATAATCCAATTGATGAAGAAAATCGAAGAAGGAAGAAGAATACTGCATGGGAGAGAAACACGAGAGGAAACAAAGGGAGATTGAAGATAACATCGAAAAGCATTATATTGAACAAGCGCGTCTAGCTTGCGAAAGGGAAAGATTAAGAGTAGAAATGGAAGAACGAGAATTGGAGGAAGCAATTCGGCAGAATAATCATGACAATCGAGAAAGAAGGCGCGAGCAAAATCGCAACAATGTAAATATCAATGAAGAGTATGAAAGAATACAAAGGAGAACTGATAGACAACCAAGAAGAGAAAATGATAGATACAATGGTGTGCGAATCCATGAACGAGATGGAGGAGAAAGTCGCAGAGAAAGAAGAGAAGAAAATGCTGAACAAGAAAATCAAGATAGACATGAACGCAGAAGGAGAGAGGCAGAGCTAAAAAGACCAATAAATTCGAATCCTGATGTAAATGAACAAATCTTAAAGGAGTTGGCAGAAATGAGAGGAATGTTGAACAATAGAAGAGGAGGAGGAAGAAGACAATTAGATGAGGCAATCGAAGAAGCTGCGAAAAATCCCTTTACACTAGAGGTGTAGTTAGGAGGAATACCCCCAAAGTGTAATTTACCCGCATTAACCAAAGATTTTTGATGGAACAACTTGCACAATACAACACATCAAAGCATATGTAAGATGTATGTTACAAAATGGGAAAATCATGACGCTATATTGTGCAAATATTTCGCATCAAATTTAACAGAGAAGCACCGAAATGGTTTGAGGGTTTACCAAGAAACACCATCACGTCATTCAACCATTTACAAGCTATATTTTTAGGGGCATACATAAGTAACAACTCCTCGCGACCAGGAATTGAAGATGTATTTGGACTGAAACAAAGAGTTGGCGAGAGTTTAAGACACTTAACTGTGAGATGGAAGACGATGTGTAGCGAGATGGTTGGAAGAGTGGATGAAAGATATCTCATTTTATCATTTATAAACGCTATGTTCGCAACTAATTTGCTATATATTCAAATTTTTAGAGTCAAGAATACAATCACGATGACGGAGCTGCGAGAACTTCAAGAGGAGTATATTGCTTTAGAGGAAAGGCAAAATGAGATGGAATCATATCCAATTGCGAATACAAGTTCAAATGCTGCGAATGCAAGTTTATTACCCAAACTGATAAACACGGTGGCGAGTAATTCGCAAGGTCAACAAGAAAGGATAACAGATGATGGACAGCCAAAGATAGTAGCCATGGGAAGCCGTGATCAAGAAGAATATGAGAGAGAAAGAAATTACTACAACCGTGGTGGCAATAACAATGCAAGAAACTTATGGAAGTCAAAGGCAGAATTATCATGGAGGGCAGCGACGTCATAGAGTAGTATGGGAAGAATAAAAATGCCAGCATTAAATGCTAGTGTTGAAAAAATATGGGAAGCTATACTCTTGATGGAAAACATACCTGCGCCATGGAACATGGGGAATGAGCCACCACCAAGTGATAGAAGTCACGAGTTCTGTTCTTACCACCGTTTTCATGGACACTTAACAAATGACTGTAGAAATATAAAAAGAATCATTCTTAGAATGATTGACCAAGGAAAGCTAAATCATTTTCTAAAAAGTGAAGAGAAGGTTCTGCCATTACCACCACCACCAGAAATGCACAGAATAAATTCAACAAAGGGGAAAGAAACATTCGTAATAGAAGTTGGATCGAAAGCTAAAAATTTGTTTTGCAACTCCATTGTACACTCTTACCGAACAATTGAAGATTTTCATGATAATGTTCTCAGTAGGGTTTTTGCGAGGGATACTAATAATAAAGAAGTGATGAACATTGCGAATACGTCGCAGTTAAACGAATGGCAAATGCAGATTATTTCTTTCAACGTAGAAGAAATTCCTGAAGGCAAAGAGACGCATGACAACCCATTGGTTGTAAAATTGGAAATTAATCCAAAACCTGTAGATGGCGAAGACGACGAAGCAGAGAATTGCTGGGCGATCAATAGAATCCTGATTGATACGGGGAGCTCAGTAAATATTCTTTTCTACCATACTTACAAGACTATGGGGGAAGGATGAAGAATTGATACCTTCGACATATAAGATATATGGTTTCAATGGAACAACGAATAAGCCTAAAGGATAAGTTCATATGAGAATACCTTTGCAAGGGTTATCAACGGGGATTTTGTTCTGTATAGTTGATGTGGAGTCCCCTTATAATGCATTGATCGAAAGGCCATGGTTGCACGAAATTCTGGGCGTAGCGTCAACTTATCATCAATGCATAGCGGTGTTGGAATTATAAAGGGAGATTGGACGGAAGGACAAAAATGCTATGAGATCGACGTGGAGAGTTGCGAAGAGAGAGCTGCGAAAAGAAAGGGTTGGAAGCAACATGCAAAAAGATGAACAAAGAAGAGAAAGATTGATGGTGGATGCCATTGATGTAAGAGGAGAAGATACATTGCGAAACAGGTGCATGAAAACAAGTTGAAAATTATGATGGAAAGGAATCATTAAGAGATTTGAATGGTGAAGAAGCGAGAGCAAAGCAGGAGCAAAAAGTGTAAGAAGTGAGTAATCATCAAAAGGCAGTAACAAAAGCTTGTTAAAGAGGGTAAGAGGAAGAAAAAATAATTGAAGAAGAAATATGCGAGGATCTCGCCATCAAGAATGTATGACAATTTGATTGAAGAATTGAAAAACAAAAATGATTAAACAATGTAAGATTGCACGATAGCTTCGCAAAACAAAATGAATGATTGAATGAATTAACAAAAATGAAAGAGTGAGTGAATGGGACGAACCTTTATGGCGTACACCTTAGTTCGCGAATGATATTTCGCAAGAGGCAAATGTAAGACCTAAAGTGCGTCATATAAGGGGGTATCTCTTGACATGGCTCGGTGAAAAGGTTACACCGCTCCTGGAACCTGAGTCATGGAGATTTGGGGCCCATGAAAGCCTATCCGGGAGAGATACCTTGGATTTCCAACTATATATATATGGTTATACCCTGGTTGGACGCCCGAGGTTTTCTTCCAAGGAGTCAGTGTATGCTCAAGGTGCTGGGGTACACGGTTGAGCCAAGAGTGCCTGGGGCATTTGAAGTGTCTCGGCCATTCTTGGCAAGTCTTGGTATATCTTTGCACTCGGCCCGAAGAAAACTCCACTTAGGGTGCAGTCTCGTAACCATAAACCATATAGGTATAAGGGATAAGAGGCTGCGAAAACAACTGGTTGTTGTTAAGACCGGATGTGAGGAGCTAGTCTTGTATGGCCGATATACGCCTCCTTGAAGGGGCAACCAGGGAGAAGATAAGGGCGGCACCCTCCATTAGGGAGCTGATAAGTGTCAAAAGACGCAAATGTCATGAGGCTTTATTTTCGCAAGGAAATTTAGGCTTTTCATATTTGTGTGATGATCCTGTAGAGGCAATAATACTGACGCAAAGATAAGGCGAGATCAATGGGTTTTTGCATGAAAATGCAAAGACGTCCTGCGATTTCTTCGCGAAGACGGAAATATCATGGGATTTTACATTCGCAAGAGTATTTAAGCCTGTCATATTGTCGCAAATTAAATATCCTGCAGAGGCAAAAATACTTTACAAATGATAAGACAAGGTCAATGGGTCATTACATGAAAATGTAAAGACGTCCTGCGATTTTGTCGCAACGAGGGGTGGCGAAATAAGACCTTTAATTAGGAAGGCAAAATAAGACCACACAAGAATGATAAGGCAAGATCAATAGATTTCTTCATTTGTGAAGACATCCTGCGATCTTGTCGCAATGATGAACTTCAACATAATTAAAGATATAGACATACATAAAATTGAGGAAGCAAGTAAGCTTGCGAAAACGATTATATTCCATCATAAAATTACAAATAATAAAGGCCAAAGTCAGAGATTTCATTACTCAGAGATAATTGATCAAATCTCTCATTTGAAAATGAATAACAGAAGCAAGTATGGGAATGAATAGGATAAAATCTTGTTATTCATTTCCACATGATGGATTTATGTATTCATAATGCTGGTCAGTTGAATTATAAAGGAGAATTGCTTGATTAATATGCGCAAGTAAAGAAAACAAAGATTGAATTCATATTTAGCAATATAAGAAGATTAAAAGAGTATATATACAGATATTACAAGAAGCGAAAGAAGAAAAAGAAGTTATTTCTTTGAGGATTCTTCTTCTTGGTCAGATTCTTCAATTCCATCATTCTTTTCGCTGATTCTTCTTCTTCACTAGCTTCACTATCGAGACATCCGAGAAAGGTATATCTTCAGAATATCATCGCGAAGACAAGGATATGAACTAAGAGGAATGCGGTGATCATTGCAAACCGTTTCAATAGTTTGATTGCGAAAACGAACAACATTATTGTTGAAATTCGCCACTTGTAGCTTGCGTTGTTTCTTCAACTTAGAATACTTGTTATTGCGAAGAGAAAGGTCTTCTCGAGTTCCCCTTTTCGACTCAAGTTCTTCAATCCTTGTTTGAAATCTCTTCTCGGATTCTCGCAAAACATATGACAATGAATTAACAACACAATAACAATACTACGAGAGATAAGGAGCAAGAAAGTATAATAAACAACCTTCTCTCGTCGATATCATGTCTTTAACCAAGGCGGTATGCTCAAAGATGAAGGCTAACATCAACACCTAAGTTATTCCCGGCATTATCTAGAACCTTCGCAGCCCAAGCGAATTCATCATCATTATTTATAACAAGAAGCGAAACGAATTTGATCTTCTCGCTCATTAAGTATGGCGTTCGACGAAGAGATTCGTCTCGTTCAATTTGTACTTCGAGAAGAGATTTTTGAAATTTTGCTAATGCCTGTGCACCTTTATTAGCAATACGGTCTTTGTCATCTATGAGACCACTAATTTTCTTCCTTAAAGTTTTGGTTTTCTTATGGGAATCAAGATACATTTGTTTAAATCGGTTGGCTAAACCTAAACTAGATCTATGCTCAATCTCTAAGAGACGATATTTGGCTTGAAGTTCATTTAACGGAAGGGAATCAATTTTGTTTGACGAACTGCTTAAAGATTCGTTGAGATGAGTTAGAAGAACATCATTGTCCATAGGCTCGGAAATGAATGGAGAAGAATGGCTTCTTCAGAGAGATTATATATGTCTGCGAAAATAATAAATCGAGCAAAGAAAAGCGAGATGATAAAATAAAGACGACTTGAAGAGTAAAAATTTTATACCATAAAGTTGTTGATTTGCACTTTGAAGAGTAGACATTTTAGTCTTCTCGAGAAGCGGACTCAACTTCCAACCGTTGAATTCTTTCATCTTTCTTGCGAGACATTGCAACTTCGGTTTCTAGTTCTTGGATCTTCTTTTGAGTTGGAGATTTTTCTTTTCAAGGTTGTCGCGTCTTTTCTCGAGATCCGAGGCAACAACAAAGGAAGCTCTCCCAGACTATAAAGGAAAATAAAGAAATTGTTAAGATAAAGCTTATAATCGAAATTACGAGAGAAGCAAAGGAATATGAACATACCAAAGCAAAAGAGCATTTAAGTGACTGGAAGTCAATGTTCTAGGAAACTCCGCGAAAAGATTCATTATCCTCTAACAGCGGGGCATCGCAAATTTTAGCGAGAGCTTTGCAAGTAGCAGTTAAATGATCATCTCCTAATCCTTGTATAGAATCGGAGAAGACACTAGACAATTGCGCCATAGCAGAAATAGTCGAGTGATTCTCCCTCGCAGAGGAAGTACCAATCTCATTTTCATCCTCGTCAGAGCTTTCGCTGGTTTGAGAAATAGAACGAGAGGAGGGATGGGTTTTCCGTTTTTTAGAAAATGGAGCAGAAGACTTGTCCTTGCGAAGAGTGATTTTATTCTTGCCCTTAACCTTCGCAGCTTCGGGGATGTTTGTTTCTTCAATAACCTTCGCACACGAATGAAGATAAGAAATAGAGGCAACAAAATTGTTAAAAATAACAAAAGAAAATATTTCTTACTTCATCCGTGATCGATCGGAGTATCGCCAGAGTACTCGCCTTTGGGTTTCTTTCATAACTCTTCCTCAGTTTGTCAAACTGTAAACTTTGCAAATTCAATAAATGCTTGTCATCGGGAATATCGCAAAAGCAAAACCTGAAAAAAGGAAATGTACCTCTTTTTCCTTCTCGGGCCACTTAAATTCCCAAGGATGATAGTCTGCGAGATCCGCAGGGAGTACGTGTGAACCTGCGATATAGGGTCCATTCAAAAATAAAGGAACAACCCACCATTTTTTATCTTTGGAATGACGAGGAGTACTATTGTTGCCCGAGTGCCAATCAATATCTTGCATAAGTAGCTTGTCATCGGAAATATTATCTTTTCTCTTTAACTGAGCACCCCAACGAGATTTATCATTTCTCATATTTATTACTTTATAATTTTCAAAAAAGTTTTCCACGGTATACTTCTCAGCGACTATTTCTAAGTTTGCGAATCTAGGATCCTTGACATCATCGGGATATAAAGATCCTTTACCAGCGCCACGGTTGGCGAATTCAAGCATCATACGGATGCAGTCGCCGCTCAATTGATAAATAGCTCGCGAGAATTTCTCATGAGCAAGAATTTCATAGAATAATGGTATCTCGGGATTGTATAGAGGAATGGGGAGGCCTGCAAGGAGTTGACCTAGCGAGACTATGATTTTCTGATCATTACACTGATGATCAGAAAACGGTTTTGCAGAGAGAATAGACGAAGATTCTTGATTAGGAATGGTTGATAAAGTGAAACCCTTCTCCTGCAAATTCTTTTGAGTTTCTTCAAAAAGGGGTTTATATGTACGACCAAGTGAAGCCATTAATATAGTATGGGAATGAATGGAGAATTGAAGATTGAGAGAATTGAAGGGAAGGATTACAGTAGCAGAAGCGCAAATTGCGGAGGAAGAAAGTTGAAGGAAAGTTGCAGAGGGAAAATAAAAGAGAAAAAGAGAAGAGTAAGAAAACTATATATAGAGAAGAGAATCCTCGAGAAAACAAATGCATTTAATGCGAGATGGGACGTGAATGGTCAAGAATAAGCGGTTGAAAGAGACGTGTCAAGAAAAGAGTGGAAGAAGAAACACCTGTAATAAATTTCGTACATGAATAAAACGGATAAAAGTGAACAATCGCGAGATAAAGATGAGCAATTGCGGCATTTTAAAATATAAATTCTCATGACGTTTTCTCCCTCGCAGAAAAGACATGAGAAGAGGCAAGATGTAGGATCAGAATATCGCGACATCAATACTTCGCGAGATTAATAAATACAACATCACGAAGGAGTCGCGGGGAAGTAAAATAAATGACGCAATGGATGACGACAAATGTAACACGAGGAAGATGTGAAAATCTGGCGAAGGTTAAGAGTGTCGCGAGGACGAACACTTATACACTTGCGACACTTCGCAAGTTATTCCCGAAAATAAAGGACAGCTTAGCTGTCATCCACTGTATACTACCCTATATAAAGGGTTGAGTCAGTCTGTTGTGGAGGAGAGTTCTTTTTGAATTGTTAAGCAAGACATTAATAGAGAGAAACTTTAGAGTGATTGTAATTTCCTTAATTCTGTTCTATCTTTCTTTGTAAACATTTCAAGAAAATAATCAATCAAATTCATAGTTATTCGTCTTCAAATGGATTAATTGTGTTGAATCTAATGAGGGGTGTAGTGTAGGAAATCCTGCAACTACAGATAAGATGAGAATTAGTGAAGTTTATGAAATCAAGACAATACAAGTTGTGGAAAATTGAGTTTTATTGTTTTATTGTTATTTTCATTTCATGTAAAAAAAAAATAAAAAAAAAAATAAAAATTTGTCAAGTTTTTGTGAAATTCAGAAGTTCATCATCAACAGTTGAAGACCGAAGACCGAAGATTGAAGACGTTTCTATGGATGATGAGAGAGTAATGTTAATTGCCGATCGGGTGAGAAGGTAAGAGAGTACTCCCATCCTTGCTAATGGTTGATTTCCTTTCTTAGAGATCATCAGAAAAGATTCTTTTTATCCACAACTCTGTGGAGTCTCCAGAAATTATTTCGGAAGGTTATCCTTCTCACCTTCAACGTGTGCAGGATTTCTCTCTTTATTCATGCATGCACACATGAGAGACTAAAAAAGCGGTCTTTTTGAGTGCAATTATCATAAAACCCTATTGGTGAGGCAGAAGTCGAGGCTTGTGATCACTCTCGAACCCAAATTCTTTCATATGGTATGGTTATTTCTCGCTCAACTCTTAAGGATGAGAATGCGTTCTTTGGTAGTTCTAACTTCGTGTTACTAGCATGCAGAAACTCTATGTCCTCATAGCTCCTTGGATGCTTGAGACTCTTTTACGCTCTGAAGTTGGAGAAGGTTTTGTGGGTACACCTCTGGTAAACCCTCACGAGACTACAACTCGTCCACTAGGGACACCTAGGGGTTTAAAGGCTTAGTGCATACGCTAAATGCATTCGAGAGACCATCGACAGTGGTATAGTTAGGATTTCTTAATTTCTGTTTCACTTGAGGACAAGTAAAATTCAGGTTTGGGGGTATTTGATGAGTGCCAAATATTGCATATTTCTACACCTTTTTATTGGCATTTAACTCATCTTTTGTGCTCGAAAATCGTATATTATCTCAAATTCTCGTATTTTCCCTGTTTTCAAGAATAAATATTTGTACTAATTAATTTTGTGTTTTTAGGTAGTAAATAAAGCTCGGAGAAATTGAGGAGCCAAAAGAGCAGAAAATTGGAAACGAGCATCTATGGAGCAGAAAGCCAAAGCCCGCACGCGCATCAGTTGCAACTCAACAAGTAACAACCCATTTACAAGACATAGGCTAGAGCAATCCAAGAACCAGCCCATAACCCGGTTCCAAAACCCGTTTTACTCTGAGCCATCAGATTTGATCCATCCGCATCCAACGATCGCTCCACCCATCTCATCACTTCTCGCTGCATCCGCCTCACACCGAAACCACATACCCTCCTCATCCCAACCGAACCAAACACTCCCTTCTTCATTTCTCATTTTATCTTATCTTTCTCCCCGACAATTCTAGAGAACCACCCTACCTTCTCTTCTCCCGACCATACCAGCAGCCGACTTCGACACCACCATCTCCTTCCCCTGACACCAGCACCAACAGCACCAGTAGCCGCATGCTCCACCATCCCTAGTTCTACCCATCTCACCTTTAGCTTATCCCATACCCTAGAAGCTAAGGTTGAGATAGTTGTAATTCTAGGGTTTTCTCCAACATCAAATCAATGGAGTCAGAGACGAATTAGCAGAGGAACAGGTCTGGGTTTTTCATTAATTGCATGTTCGGGTGATTGTGAGGTATAAATTGAGATGTTCTTCATGTGAGAGGGAAGAGTCAATTTTCTAGGGTTTTACTTTTGTTAAAAAAATTCTGCTTTAGTATTTATATGATGTTTTAATTCATCTTGCTAGGGTGTAGATGAAACCCTTAATGTTATATGGAGTTAATTCATGATCAAGCTTTTGTTCTTACTGTGCTGTATTGTGTTAGGATGATTAGTTAATTGTTGAGCAAATTAGCCTGTGATTGGTTGTACTGTAAGAAGACAACCAATACTAGGGGAGAATTAGTGAATTCAATTGACATAATATCCACCTGAAACCTTCAAGGGAAGTGTAAGAATATAACTTGATTTGTGTTACCTTAGTATAGGATTAGGAGGTGAATTCAATCACCCTAGTGCTCTTTAAACCAGTTTACAATCTAATTTACATATTTTCTGCCTTATAATCACTACACAGCAACATCTTGTCGTATCGACTCAAAACAAACCCACATTTGTGTTAACTACTTTAGAAATCAGTTAGTATAGCTTGAGATCAACTCTACACAACCCCAAATCCCTGAGGATTCGACCTGTACTTGCCCTGCCTCCAATAGGCACTGTGCACTTGCAGTTATACCTGTAGGCAAAACTCTTTTCCCAGCCTACCATGAGACAAATTTTAGAAGCCAAAAAAGAACAACCTTCCAATTCACAATATCATAGGATTTTTTCAAATCAATTTTTAATGTGCATCCTAAAACTCCTTAGAGTCTGTGATTAGCAGCGAATTGACAAGGATCAATAATAATCTTCATTCTAAGAGATATAATTTTTCACAACACCACAACAAGCAATAAGTATCTAATCTACAACTCCAGTAGGATTTTCTTTTTTGGTAACTAATGTCACAAAAGTGTTGTTCACTTCCTTAAGCATCTTGGAACTCTTGAACAAATTTTAATTACAACAATAAATCATCACTTGTAATATACCAATAAACCTTAAATAAGTGACTTCAAAACCCACCAGGTCTTTATGATTGAATTCATGAAGGTGAAAGATGCTTGAATTCATGAAGGTGAAAGATGCTATTATTGAATGGAAGACTAAGATTCAACAATCTTTCTGAGCAAGTGATGGAAGCTGAGAAGGAGATGGATTTTGTTCAGCAGCAAGTGCAAGTTTCTCCTCTTATCCCCGTTCTTGCTAGCAAGGAGAAGGTGGTGGTTCAGCATTATGTTAAAGTGTCCGGGTTTTTTGGAGTCTATGAAGCAGCAAAGGTCTACGGTTCAACAGTGAATTTGGGTGATTCCAACGCTAATTTGTTTCATGATTCTTTGAAGGAGATGAGATATTAGAGTAATATCCTTAGTCTTACTGCTAGGTTTAGTGTTGTCTTAGAGGATGATAAATAAATAGCAGTTGAATGTATTGATTAATTTTCTACTCTTTATGATGAAGAAATGTTGATTTGATTGAGGCTTTGAAGTTTGAAAAGATTGCTCATGAAAATCATAAAGCTGCTCTCATAAAACTTGTTTCTTGGGATGAAGTGATCTCTTTTTTGGCTTCTACTGGTTCTTATAAAGCCATAGGACCTGGTGGGTTTTGCAGTCACTTATTTAAGGTTTATTGGTATATCACAAGTGATGATTTATTGTTGTAATTAAAATTTGTTCAAGAGTTCCAAGATGCTTAAGGAAGTGAACAAAACTTTTGTGACTTTAGTTGCCAAAAAAGAAAATCCTACTGAAGTTGTAGATTAGATACTTATTGCTTGTTGTGGTGTTGTGAAAAATTCTATCTCTTAGAATGAAGATTGTTATTGATCCTTGTCAATTCGCTGCTAATCACAGACTCTAAGGAGTTTTAGGATGCACATTAAAAATTGATTTGAAAAAATCCTATGATATTGTGAATTGGAAGGTTGTTCTTATTACTTTGAAGAATATCGGATTCGTATAAGTTTTTATTGCGTGGATTGAAATTTGTATTATTTCTACTAAGTACTCTATTCTCAGTAATGATTATCGTTATGGATATTTTAGAGCTAATAAAGGACTTAAACATGTTTGTTCTTTGTTTCCTTATATCTTTGTGATAGTTATGGAGCTGTTGAGTATTATTTTTCAGCAACAAGTTTATTATGGTAAATTTAGAATATAGCTTAGATGAAAATTAACTAGTGAAAAGACGAGGGTACCCAAATACACCACAATCTTTTAAATATTAACCTATAAGTCTGGTATCTTAAGTGATCGTCTATGGACAGAGTCGAGAAAATACAACTTAAGTCATATACCTTGTGTGTGATTGTATATGGACGAGGTCGAGACAATACGACAACAGGATATTTACTTCACAATAGTTACGGTAATAACCAATTGACTATTAGGATCAATGTCAAGTAATTCGGATTAACGTACAAGTGTAATTTACTTTATTATAATAAGATAATTATAATGCGGAAGTAAAATAAATGACACAGCATGATTTTGTTAACGAGGAAACCGCAAATGCATAAAAACCCCGGGACCTAGTCCAGTTTTGAATACTCTCAGAATTAAGCCGCTATACAAATCTAATACCTGTTAGAGCATAGCTCGGTTGAACCCACCAACCGTTGGTATGTCAAGTTTGGTTGTCATATTTTAGTATGTCAAAACTCATCTAAGAGACGATTGATTATGTACTAGAGAAAACTTCGTTTAGGTTAGACTATAAAGTCTAGGAATGTTGAGACATTCAAGTATTACTCGAATACCTAAAGAACGTGAAGAAGTAACGAACTACAACGACGACATCATCCTTCCTCTTGAGGTTAATAATATTGACTTAAACTGTTTCATTCCTAACGTATCTTTCAAGTCGTGCTATATTGAAAAAATAACTGCGAAGATGTGTATTGGATATATTACTATAGTAGTGAGACATGATCATATGATCATAGTATTAGGGAATTAGACTACGAAGTCTAACGCTTATCTTTTGAAATTCGTAGATATGACATCGACATAATCTTATGAATGCTGTTATGATTATGTGAATGGGTAAAGGTGAATATTTCATCATAGCAAACAATGTTTTACATTTGTTTAAAGGAAGTACATTCATGAACTTGTTTTATGAATCGAAAGGGAAATCGATAGGCTTATTGGTACGGTTATTCATTGCAAATCCTTGGATTACCAATATGTGTGAGATGGTATAACCGATCATAACTCTGTTATGTATCTTGGTACAACTAATCACAATGCCTAACTGATGATTTGGTATGACTGGTTTTTATTAATTTGTGTAACCGATCCTAAGTAATCACCTGAGATGGTATGATCGATATTTGTAATTGGTGTGGTGTGACCTATCACAGAGAGTTGTGTAATTGATCCTTGTAATTGGTGTAACCGGTCCTAGTAATTGGTGTAACCGATCATGGTAATTGGTGTAACCGATCACAAGCAATACCATGAGTATATGGTAAGCGGTCCTGGTAATTGATGTAACCGATCTTGGTAACTGATGTAACCGGTCCTGGTAACTTGTGTGATTGATCGCAAGTGTTTCCATATGAGGGTAAAACCGATCCTAGTGATCACAAATGTAACTCAACACCAAAATATAATTTGTATCTTACTTTTGACTCAACTAGGGTTAGTTGCTTGGTCTCAACTATACGAAGTTGGTTTAGATTTTGTATAGCGGCTTAATTCTGAGAGTATTCAATTCTGGACTTAGTCCCGGGGTTTTCTGTATTTGCAGTTTTCCTCGTTAAAAAAATCTTGCTGTGTGATTTACTTTTCTATTTCAGCAATTATATTTTTTTATATAATTTGAAGTAAATTACACAAACGTTAACTCCGTATTACTTGATAGTGGTCCTACAGAGTTTAGTTAAGTCCGAACCTATTATCAAGTAATTACACTTTGGTAGTCGTATTGTTTCGATCTCGTATCCATAGACAATTACACAAAGTGTGAATACTGATTTGTAGTATTGTCTCGACTTTGTCCATAGACAATCACTTTTGGTAAGAGGACTTATAGGTGGATAAATTAAAGATTGTGGTGTATTTGGGTACCCTCGTCTTTTCAATACCAACTTCGTATAGTTGAGACCAAGTAGACTACCCTTAGCTACTTATTTTCCTCAGTATCCATGCACCCTCGAATTTTAGAGTCACGCACGTGACTAGCAAGTCCTTTGGATCGTACTCCAAACAAGAAAGAAAAGAATATGTTTGGTAACCACTCTAATCAATCTTTGGTAAAAGATATGTATGAGTTGTTGACAAAGGCTCTTCCATTTAAACTAATAAACTCCATTATATGGTTAGATCAATCAAAACTTTGATTACCTAAATAACCAATTTTTAGATTCGCAATCAATCAACATAAAACTCAAAGAGTAACTATAAAGAGATACCGATCTTACACAACTAGACAATCAAGTCTATCAAATATAAACACGATTCTAGTTGGATCTGATCAAGGTTTGTGCACTATATTCACAAGATACGAAAACTAATAAGAAAATCTTCTTCGTCTTCAAATCTTCAATTACCTTCAGTAACCTGCACAACACAACTTGAATCTTCTTGTGATCAATCACACATAGAATGGAGTCTATTAACAATGGATTATCACAAGATGTCTTTAGATCCGAAAATGGTTCTAAAGATCCCGTCGATACTTTGATCTAGTTTGAATGACCCTTATATCAGAAGAGAAGGTTCTCAAGAATAAACAAACTAGGTGCAATCAAAGTTTCAACAACTTTTAGTCAATCAAATCAATAATGGAAAACTAAAATAACAATGCAATTATCTAGTTTCCCACCAACGGTACTCGTAGAGCTTCTTGATCGTACAAAAGTCTTTAAACGAGCGGTCGTAAGAGATTTCGCCTAATTATGGTACTTTCCTCTCCGGATAGACGGTTCCACTAGAAACAACAAGAATGAAGTTTGTATGGCTCTTAGGATAGTTTGTCAAGAAATGCAAACTCAAGTATTTATAGACCAAGGTTGTTTGGACAACAAGGAAATTCCAAAACCGAAAATATTCTCAAGATATTTCATTAAAGTACCTAATTTCGGTTTTCCTATTTCCAATTAAATACCAAACCATATTTCTGAAATATCTCTTATAAAACTTTTATTATTAGTGTAGCACATTAACTAATAATATTTTCCAGAGGATATTTAATTTATGGTAATTAAAACATATATTATGAAAATCATAATTAAATGATTTTCAATATTTCGGTTTGGGATCACCTTGAGCATCAAGGAATATATTTGAAAAATTAATGATAAGAATTATGTACATGTTCAAATAATGACGACATCTAGAAGTTTCTCTCAGCAAACCCTGATTCCAAGATCACACAAAACATAAAGAGATTTGTGAATATTGGAAACACAGTTTTGCTCCTTGGGATCGGTTGTACCATGACTCACAATGTAAGTTGTGAGCGGTTATACCATGCTTCCCAAAATAGGTTGTTACCGGTTACACCATGCTTACCAAAGGTAGCTTGTGATCGGTTACACCTTTCTTCCCAAATTAGCTTGTGACCGATTACAACTAACTCCCCAATGTAGCTTGTGACCGGTTACACCTTGCTTCACAAAGTAGCTTGTGACCGATTACAACATGCTGCACATTATAGGTTATGACCGGTTATACCTCAATTCTCAACATAAGTTAAGATAAGTTCTACTTTGTCATCTTTCATTGGTCATCCAAAAGATATTCAATAAAGAATCGGACCAATCATGATTTCCTTTCGATTACGAAACAAGTTCGTATATGTACTTCCTTTAAACAAATGTTATAAAACATTGTTTCCTAGGATGAATCAACACCTATAGATTACACATAATTAAGTAACTAAATACAAAGATTATGTTGATGTCGTATTTACAAAGTTCCAAAAGATAAGCGTTTATACTTCGTGATTCAATAAATTCCTTGACAGTTTGATCATAATGATATGACCAAGTCTAATCACTAGAGTATTATATATACAACTTCGCATGTTATGTTTTCAATATAATACGACTTGAAAGATACGTTGGGATTGGAAACAAGTCAAGTCAGTATTAATAACCTCAAGTGGAAGGATGATATCTTCGTTGCAGTCATTACTTTTTATCATTCTTTAGGTCTTTGGAGTAATACTTGTACATCTCAACATTCCTAGACTTTCTAGTCTAACCTAAACGAAGTTGAATCTAGTATTTAATCAAGAGACTCTAGATGAGTTTTGATACTAAAATATGATAACCAAACTTGACATACCAACGCTTGGTGAGTTCAACCGAGCTATGCTCTAACAACTAGCTTAACTTATCTGTGCTTTACAGATAATGTTCTTGTTTTCTTTAAAATGTCTCCTCAAGCTGATATGAATATTAAGAATGGAAATTAAGAAGTTTGGGGATTGCACAGTTTTGCAAATGAATCAGCAAAAAATTTCTTTAATTAGTTTTGTAGTTGAAGACGAGTATTTGGAAGTTATTATTTTTATTCTTGAATACCAAGTTGATAAGTTGCCAGTGAGGTATTTGGGAATACCTTTACTTTCTACTATATTGTCTTTTTATGATTGTCAGTGTCTCGTTATTAAGGTAAAAACTAGAGTTCAGTCTTGGGAATCCAAATTCTTAATTTTGCTCGGAGGTTCACTCTGATTAAGCATGTTCGTTTTGTATTCCATTGGTTTTCTTTCATCATTCTTCCAAAAAGAGCTATGAAAGAAATTAACAGAATTTTTAAGAGATTCTTATGAGATGTTTGTGAGCTACAAAAGAAGCATTTCCCTATCAGTTAGTCTACTATTTTTTTTCCCTATAATGAAAGTGATCTAGGTGTTAAAAATGAAATTACAAACTCTTCAGCTAATATGAAACTTTTGTGGGATTTAATTTCAGGAAAGGATTCTTTATAGACTAATTGAGTTAAGAAGACTCTTATAAAAGATATAAACTTGTGGTCTCATTTTGTTCCCCAAGATGCTTCTTGGTGTTGGAGAAGAGTGTTGGATCAAATGAATATATCTAAAGACTTAATTATCAATGTTCTTGGTGCTGGTAAAGATACAAATTTCCTACATGACAAATGGCACCCAAGAGGAACGCTAGATTATTATCTATAGCTAAATTTTGTCGTTGAGTAACCATCAGGGGTTAGCCCAGTTGGCCAGGAGCCTGACTCTCAAGTAGGAGGTCAGCGGATCGAGTCTCCGCTCACGAGTTTGGAGATCTCATGAAATACTACTCTTATGTGTATCTAGTTAAGTTCTTAATGTATCTTCTTTCCTTTAAAAAAAAAATTGTCGCTGAGTATTTCTTTAATGAAGATTCCAAGGTCTCTGATTTTATAGGGATGGATAAGTGGGATTTTCCTGCAAGTAATGATGCTGCAGATAGTGGAGTTTTTCTCATCTTTCAACAGTTGATTTCTATTATGAGGATAAGGGTAAGGTTATGTGGGTTGTCATTAACACTGATGATTTTTCTATCAAAGATACTTATAAAGCTCTTTTACAACATGGTGTTCAGGTTAGTTGGAATTCTCTTATCTGGTTTCGTTTACATATTCCTAGACATTCCTTCATAACCTGGATGGATTTGCATGGGAGACTTAAAACTAGAGATAACGTCTTCCAATAGAATATCATTTATTCCTCTTTTTGTAGTCTCCTTAGGTTAGAATGAGAAAATGAAGCTCATTTGTTTCATGGTTGTGAGTTCGCTGCTCAAATATGGAAGGGTCTATGATGCGTGTCGTAGGTGCAATCAAATTAATTTCTTATTTCCACTCAATTAAAAATAATATAATGGAAGTCAAGTTCGTTCCCACGAGGAGCAAGAGATTCTAGTTGTAAAAATTGTCACAAAAAGGGGGGATGTATAAAGCAAAAGAAAATAAACAAAGCAATTAAAAGATAAAGTTGAAATCAATAAGAGAGACAAGATCAAGGAATCATTCTTCGTTGCAAAACAATGATTAAAATTATGTTATTTTCTACTTGTTATTAGTCACAGATTATCACCAACCGTAGGATAGCAGGTCCGCTTAGCTAGCCCCAAAATCCCTTATTTCACTGAGTAACAAGTCCGCTTAGTTATCAGATTCTATCCAAAAGAACCACCTTGAGGTTCGCTTACAAGATGTAATTCCCTGAATGCATTAAGATTTATGAATTTAGGTTTAGTACTAGTAGTTAAACTCGGTTCGCTTGGTTCACTTTCTAGCGTTGTTTCTACACACAATTGCTCCACGGAATCCCTCCGCAAGGTCTTGTGTTTTCTACTTGTGTAGAGTGTTGAGAACGATTACGTATTCCCTAACTTATACTAGATTTAGATCAATTAACAAATCAATTTAGCGTGCACTCCAAACAATCTATCAATCAATCATGAATGAATAAACATTCCTATTAGTAAAAACAAACGATAATCATGTGAAAAATCTCAAGATAGAATTGAAACAAAACTCAAATCATATATTAAGAACTAGGAATTCATCCTCAATCAATAAGAAAATTAGCTACTCATGTTTTTTGAAATTCACACAAATAATAATTAAAAGGAGAATTTTCAAGTTCACACAAATAATTAAAAAGAAGAATTTCCAAAAGCTAGCAAAAACACAAGTGTTGTGTGTGTAGAGAGGTGTGTAAAAGATGTAGAAAACTTCTCTATTTATAGGCTTCAATATTCTCCAAATCTTCCAAGGAATAGAATCCTTTTTCTTTTGCAATTCAATTTCCAAATCCAAGCCTTTCTCATCTCTTCCATCTTCTCTTTCCAAGTTTGAGCCCAATTCCCCATCCAATTCCTAGTCCAAGTCTTCACACCCATGAGAGAAGTCCATAGAAAATTCTGGAATTTTGCTCGCCGGAAAACTGGTATTATGGCCGGAATCCGTCACCGCCGGCCACCTGAAAATTTCACCGTCACTGGTATATTCGACAGAATATTCCGTCAGTCCACCGTTAGGACTAACGGTCAAACTGGTCAACTGTCAAGGCAGAAGAGGGAGTTAGCCACCGAGTCAGCATCTTACTCGGCTGACTGGTCTAACTGGGGTGAGTTGGATCGGCTGGATCGGTCATCGCCGAGTTGACTCAGTCGGGTATAAAATCCGACAGAGTTCCGTTTGTTTTCTGGGCATATCTCAGGCCAATTTCAGGCCGATTTTAGCTTCATTCCCTGTAACAATTTCCTAACATACATCTAAGCAATCATCCCTGTACAGAGCTTTAGACAACTTCTTCTTTCTGCATCAGTGAATCAAAGAATGAGCCCCGTAACCATTCCAACATCACCAAGATCATCAATCATACCACTTCAACCCTCAACTATCTTCATCCGCTCGACCAGCATCTCTCAAACCCATTCATTCCCCGCATTTCCAACTCTTCTCGCTGCAAATCAATACAATTGACAGCAAAAATCAACTCCTCATCTCTGCTCCCGATTCACCAGCAACTCAGCCTCATTCCCATGAAAATCAACAACATCTCCATCTCCTTCTTATGTTCCATTCTTCACAACAGATAACCACCTTCTTTCTCCCATTAAATCACCACCTGCAACTCCATCCAACCCTTGAATTTCAACATCAAAATTCCAAAACAAACCCAACCTTCCTTGGTTCATCAATTCATATCAAACTCGACTTCTTGATTTCACTTTCAATTGAACAAAGAACAAGAAACCCTAATTTCTTTTCAACTCTGCCAAGATTCAACATATCAGGACTCGAATCTGTCATAAACCCTCCTTCGAATCGATTCTCTCCGACCTTCTGTTCTTGAATCCATCAATTCCACCATCCTCTTCCTCTATCGATTCATACATCAGAAACATCACAAACCCTAATTCCACTTTTAGGGAAGAACTGGAAGAAACCCTTATCCTGCTCTTTTCACTTTCACTCTCCATTTCTCTGGCATAGTTTCTCGATCTCTTACAAGAACCTTCAATTTCTCTCGGCTGCTTAATAATGGTTGCGCCTCTCTGTGTCTTGATTTTAATTTCTCGATCTGTTTTTCAGCTGCTGCGCAGCTTTTTTTTCTTCTTTCCTCTCATTCAGGTGAAGCAATTATTGAGAAGAATGGAATAACTCTCGAGATAGGTTGGGTTATTTGGGTGGATAGTTACACCCCAGGGATAGGGACCACCCCACTTGTTAGATAAGGGCCATCCTACTTAGAAACCCCTTAACCTCTGCTGGGCCGGATTTAGTACTCCTCCGAAAGAGAGTTGCCCCTTAACCTTGGTGGGCTCCGTATAGTGTTCGCCCCTAAAATGACAATTTTGCCCTTTTGGCTCAAATAGAGTAATTTCTTCTTCTTTTCCTCCGTGTGACTCCAAAGTAGCTACAAAACTCAAAACAAGCGTAAAATACATAATTTACCAGAAAAATAGCAAAGAAAACATAAACAATAGATAGTAAATAGGATGTATTCTACACCCTATCAAATTCCCCACACTTAGACTTTGCTAGTCCTCGAGCAAATCAAACTAAAAACTCACAACTTCAAAGCGTTCAAGCGTCCCAAGCATCCAAAGAGCTATGAGGACATAGAGTTTCTGCATGCTAGTAATAAGAAGTTAGAAATACTAAAGAACATATTCTCGTTCTTAAATGTTGAGTGAGAAATAACCACACCATAATGAGAGAACGCGTGTTTGAGAAACGATCAATAAGCATTTCGCCTCGACTTCGCCTCACCAAAAGGATTTTATGATAATTGCACTCAAAAAGACGGCTTTTTATGGTTCTCACATGTGTGCGGTAGGAATGAAGAGAGAATTCCTGCAACACGTTGAATGGTGGGAAGGACAACTTCCGAAATATTTTTAAAAACCCACATCTTTTAACATTTTGAAAAACCATTTTTCCTGACGATCTCTAAGAAAGGAAATCAACCATTTATTATTGAGGATGAGATTACTTACTCACGTTCACATCCGATCGCCAATTATGATAACACCACTCTCACGGCATCCAATAGAAACGTCTTCCGCTCCTCGTCTTGATCTCCTTTGTCTTCGGTTTCAACTATTGATGATAAACCCTCGAATTTCATAAATCCTTGACAATTTGTAACCTTTACCTTAAATCCTTGTCGCTTGAAACTTCCTTATAGATTTTCCTTCCCCACGGCTCATTATAAATAAAAATAAGAACAAATATTTCTCTTGTTTTTTTTTTTTTTTTTTTTTTTTTTTTTTTTTAATTGAAACAAGAGAAATTAAATACAACCATGGCCGTGGGAGAAGTATTTTACCGCTTGATTCTTCACAACTTGTATCGCCTCAAAATCATAAACTTCAATAATTCTCACCTTTTGATTTTCTTCGCTTTTATAAATAAGTCTTCATACTTGGATATAAAATTAACTCATTGTATTGTAAGTCTTCAACATATATGTAAAATCCGCTCATTTGTATGTTGCTTTACTTGAATATGAAATTTGCTCTTTTTCACGTTCCGTTGCTTGTAAACCTTAAACTTTTCCAACTTTCCTTGTAGATTTTGATGTCGCTCCTTGTTGATGATGAGAGTGTTTCTATGGATCCGTTGTTGTCGAGAGAGAGAATGGTGCTAACTGCAAATCGAACTACAAGAAGGAAGCTTTCATCTATAGACGTCATCCTTATGATTGACAAAATTAGCACTCAAGAGATCAAAGAGTAGTGCTTCTATTGGTGGGAGGTTGGGTAGCTCACCATTCTACCCGGAATTTACGTACGGTGACACACACTCAAAAGAAAGCTCTTTAGTAGACGGAAAATTTCTGGTCGGTGCCTCACATGATATGAATACGGGTAGTCTCCACTAATGATTGATCAGCAACTCTAATAATGCATTTCTCCCTGCACCAAATTCGCATCACCGGCATGATTAAATCCATTATTTAACACTCTAACAAGCAAGAAATCCGAATGTAATTCTCTAACATTTCCAAGTTCAATTATGTCGGTCAAAATCTCTATGTAAACATACCTAGAAATATGCTAGGGACTCTAAAATCTCTAAAAGTTGAAGTTGTATGTAAAACTTTTTTTTTTTTTTGAACTTTTTTAATTTTTTTGTAATTTTTTTTTTAAAATACATGCTTAACCACTCCCCCACACTTAAACCTTACATTGTCCTCAATGTAATTGAATCCTCCTAATAAAGTCAAGGTGAGAAATTTTAACATGATATGAAACAAGAAAAAGAAATAACAAAAAAAACAAAAAGATAAGAAATACAAAACCTATGGGTTGCCTCCCATTAAGCGCTTGTTTTAAAGTCGACGGCCCGACTTAGCTCTTGCATGATTCATTCCCCATATACTAACAATCTGAAAATTTGAGGATCCACCCATAATACCTGTTTTTCAAACAATAACTCCATACAAATGTTAGCACAAGAAAATAATAATGATGTTATCGCCCGATAGAAATTTCCCCCACACTTATTCTTTTCCACACTCGGAAGTGTATAAAGAATATAGAATTCGGGAACTTCCATGGTTTCCTTTTGGCAAACCTGCATAGTGTTAGCATCACGTGTTTCCAATGGTGGATATCTAGAAACAAAATCATCCAAAAATACTTTCGAAGCACATACATTCAAACCAATAAGAGGTAAAGGAGAAGAATCAATATGCAAAGGATTAGACAAACCTTGCACAATTTCTTGTATTATAGAATCCTCTTCATCCTTAAAAAATTCAAGTGAATTACTTACCTCTTGTATATTGTGGTCCTCTATTAAACCTTGCAACCATTCTTCGTCGTTTTCTACCTTAACCAAAGTTTTGGCATCATTATAATCATTGGCAAGTTCAATTGGGTCTTCCACGAAATCAATCAATATGGTTTCATCCTCTAGTATCATCTCTTCAACATTCTCATCATCGGAATCGGGCCATTCACTAAAATGATTTTCATCGGTATAGATTGTAAGATCTTCTTGTGAGGGTGTTACACCGTTTATAACAATAGGTAAGTCACACCCAATCTCCTCCTTTTGAATAGGCGAAGGATCGTTATTATGATCCGGAGTTGGAATAACTTTATCCTTGTTACAATAATTTTCATAAGGTTCAAAATCATCATCGTAACCCATATAATAACGTTTTTCACGCTCTATTCTTAAAGTTCTTTTAGCTTCAAGAATTTCTTCATCCGATGATATGCCTTCATCGATCAATTGATAGAACCTTCTCTCAAGTTCCCTCAAACTAGGTTTCCTTGTACCAAGGAGATCACACATAGATTTAGAAGCATAACTACCCTCCCCTCCTAGTGATTGTTCACTTACATACTCGTCATAAGGTTGTTGATATGTATGAGAATATCCATAAAGTCTGTATCCTAAGGATGGTTGGAAGTTGCCATAATGTTGAGGTTGAAAACCGTATTGATTGTTGTAATATGCTTGCTCTTGTCCACCATACATGGAAAACTGGTACCTGAAATAAGATTCTCAAAATCTTAAGTTAGACACGAAATAGAATCCAACAAAGCAAGAATAAAGCAAAAAGAAAAATAAAAACAACTAAAATCATCCGCTGCTCCCCGGCAACGGCGCCAAAATTTGATGCGTGTCGTAGGTGCAATCAAATTAATTTCTTATTTCCACTCAATTAAAAATAATATAATGGAAGTCAAGTTCGTTCCCATGAGGAGCAAGAGATTCTAGTTGTAAAAATTGTCACAAAAAGGGGGGAGGTATAAAGCAAAAGAAAATAAACAAAGCAATTAAAAGATAAAGTTGAAATCAATAAGAGAGACAAGATCAAGGAATCATTCTTCATTGCAAAACAATGATTAAAGTTATGTTATTTTCTACTTGTTATTAGTCACAGATTATCACCAACTGTAGGATAGCAGGTCCGCTTAGCTAGCCCCAAAATCCCTTATTTCACTGAGTAACAAGTCCGCTTAGTTATCAGATTCTATCCAAAAGAACCACCTTGAGGTTCGCTTACAAGATGTAATTCCCTGAATGCATTAAGATTTATGAATTTAGGTTTAGTACTAGTAGTTAAACTCGGTTCGCTTGGTTCACTTTCTAGCGTTGTTTCTACACACAATTGCTCCACGGAATCCCTCCGCAAGGTCTTGTGTTTTCTACTTGTGTAAAGTGTTGAGAACGATTACGTATTCCCTAACTTATACTAGATTTAGATCAATTAACAAATCAATTTAGCGTGCACTCCAAACAATCTATCAATCATGAATGAATGAATAAACATTCCTATTAGTAAAAACAAACGATAATCATGTGAAAAATCTCAAGATAGAATTGAAACAAAACTCAAATCATATATTAAGAACTAGGAATTCATCCTCAATCAATAAGAAAATTAGCTACTCATGTTTTTTGAAATTCACACAAATAATAATTAAAAGGAGAATTTTCAAGTTCACACAAATAATTAAAAAGAAGAATTTTTAAAAGCTAGCAAAAACACAAGTGTTGTGTGTGTAGAGAGGTGTGTAAAAGATGTAGAAAACTTCTCTATTTATAGGCTTCAATATTCTCCAAATCTTCCAAGGAATAGAATCCTTTTTCTTTCAATTTCCAAATCCAAGCCTTTCTCATCTCTTCCATCTTCTCTTTCCAAGTTTGAGCCCAATTCCCCATCCAATTCCTAGTCCAAGTCTTCACACCCATGAGAGAAGTCCATAGAAAATTCTGGAATTTTGCTCGCCGGAAAACTGGTATTATGGCCGGAATCCGTCACCGCCGGCCACCTGAAAATTTCACCGTCACTGGTATATTCGACAGAATATTCCGTCAGTCCACCGTTAGGACTAACGGTCAAACTGGTCAACTGTTAGTCAACTGTCAAGGCAGAAGAGGGAGTCAGCCACCGAGTCAGCATCTTACTCGGCTGACTGGTCTAACTGGGGTGAGTTGGATCGGCTGGATCGGTCATCGCCGAGTTGACTCAGTCGGGTATAAAATCCGACAGAGTTCCGTTTGTTTTCTGGGCATATCTCAGGCCATTTTTCAGGCCGATTTTAGCTTCATTCCCTGTAACAATTTCCTAACATACATCTAAGCAATCATCCCTGTACAGAGCTTTAGACAACTTCTTCTTTCTGCATCAGTGAATCAGCAACAGCCCTGTAACCATTCCAACATCACCAGCATCATCAATCATACCACTTCAACCCTCAACTATCTTCATCTGCCTGACCTGCATCTCTCAAACCCATTCATTCCCCTGCATTTCCAACTCTTCTCGGCAGCAAATCAATACAATTGACAGCAAAAATCAACTCCTCATCTCTGCTCCCGATTCACCAAAGAACTCAAATTCATTCCCATGAAAATCAACAAAGATCTCCATCTCCTTCTTATGTTCCAATCTTCACAGCAGATAACCACCTTCTTTCTCCTATTAAATCACCACCTGCAACTCCATCCAACCCTTGAATTTCAACATCAAAATTCCAAAACAAACCCAATCTTCCTTGGTTCATCAATTCATCTCAAACTAGGCTTCTTGATTTCACTTTCAATTGAACAGCAACAGTAAACCCTAATTTCTTTTCAACTCTACCAAGATTCAACATATCAGGACTCGAATCTGTCATAAACCCTCCTTCGAATCGATTCTCTCTGACCTTCTGTTCTTGAATCCATCAATTCCACCATCCTCTTCCTCTATCGATTCATACATCAGAAACATCACAAACCCTAATTCCACTTTTAGGGAAGAACTGGAAGAAACCCTTATCCTGCTCTTTTCACTTTCACTCTCCATTTCTCTGGCATAGTTTCTCGATCTCTTACAAGAACCTTCAATTTCTCTCGGCTGCTTAATAATGGTTGCGCCTCTCTGTGTCTTGATTTCAATTTCTCGATCTGTTCTTCAGCTGCTGCGCAGCTTTTTTTTTTCTTCTTTCCTCTCATTCAGGTGAAGCAATTATTGAGAAGAATGGAATAACTCTCGAGATAGGTTAGGTTATTTGGGTGGATAGTTACACCCCAGGGATAGGGACCACCCCACTTGTTAGATAAGGGCCATCCTACTTAGAAACCCCTTAACCTCTGCTGGGCCTGGCTTTAGTACTCCTCCGAAAGAGAGTTGCCCCTTAACCTTGGCTGGGCTCCAGATAGTGTTCGCCCCTAAAATGACAATTTTGCCCTTTTGGCTCAAATAGAGTAATTTCTTCTTCTTTTCCTCCGTGTGACTCCAAAGTAGCTACAAAACTCAAAACAAGCGTAAAACACATAATTTACCAGAAAAATAGCAAAGAAAGCATAAACAATAGATAGTAAATAGGATGTATTCTACACCCTATCAGTCTAATTCTCAAAATGGGTATTACAGAGAGGTATTTGGCACTTGGAAGGAAAAAGAGATACAATGGTGTGTCTTTTTTTTTTTAACTTAAACATATACACTAACTCGCAGAGTGATATATATACACTGAGTTCCAAGGTATTTGGATATGTTTGGTTGATATCTTTCTGTGGTAGATTTGTCTACTCGAGTGTTTTATTCTTTGAAATGATTCTGAACTCAATACTACTAAGGTGATGGCTTATGTTTATCATTTAATGATGGTCAAGAATCTGCTACAAAATTGTATGTGACTTGATTTCTTTTTTTCAAGTATGTATATACATTTGGACCATGCTTTGATTATTCAGACATTTGCGAACCTTTAACTTTTCATATTCTTCCTCTTTAGTATTGATTTAGAGACGAGTTTCATTATACTTATGTTGTAAATAATCAGGAGTATTGAACCATTTGTTAATGTTTCAAGTACCAGGCCAACTGATCTCTAATTTTCTTAATAAAGGTTTCTTAAATATTTTGTACATTAATGAATTTGAAACCAATTTCATTCTGAATGGGTCTTGGCTTTTTTTTTCCTTAGCTTTCTGGAAGATACTACATAGCTCATGTCGCATTGGATTCCATCAGCTTCACCAATTCGCAGTGGATTCCATCAGCTTCAAATGTAATAGTTCGAGGCATGAGAAGGCAAATACTGTTATGTGAGTCCTGTTTTTATTAGTTATATCTCATATGCCTTGGAAATAAAACTTAGGTTCTCTTAAGACTTAGGAATTGTGTAGAAAGAATAAAATTGTGGATACTCTTTAAGTTACCAACTGCTTGAATGTATGTAGATTTGAATGTAGCAAGAATAGAAGTTATTTTCAAATGTGTGATAGAATCTGTGGGATGGATGGAGTGAAAGATTTGCAGGTTATTTTGAATTCCGGCGTATTGTCGGCTGAAAGTGTACTGACCAGGTCAAAGGGTCAATATTTTTTTTTTAATGTTACAAAAAAATTCATAACTGCCTTAACCTGTTATAACCTTCCGGTTACAAATAATTCGTAATTGTTGGCTCTTGTTACGAAATTACACATAGTAACGGTTGTCTCTTGTTACAACCGTTGTTACAAACCAAAATTCATAACAGCCAGTAAGTCGTTAAAAAAAATGCAGTGCGTCTTTTCGCAACAAAACTCAGCTATTACAACCCTGTTTTGTAACAAGTAGGTTCTTTTTCTAATCGGTAGTGTTTATAACCTGTGGAAGGAGAGAAACTCTAGAATCTTTACTGCTAAATGTACTTCTATGGAGAATGTGAGTTATTTCATTGTGCAGGAAGTTCGGTTAAAACTTAGTGCTCACAAGTTAAAAGATGAAGATTCGGATATTAACAAACAGTTTATGGATAAAAGGATAATAAAATGTGAACTTGTTATGAAGCAACATATCTTCTGTTCTTAGCTGCTCCTACAGGGTATGATGTTATGATCAATACAAATGGCTTAAAGAGTGAAAATGGTGTTAGTTTTGGGGCTTTAATTAGAGATTCACGGGGTGATCACTTAATTGATTGTTGATGCTGGTACTAGCCACCTTAATTCTGCCAGTGCTCATGAAATGCAGGGAGTTGAATTAGGTTTGAAGTTAGCCTTGGAAATTGAAGCTCAGCGCAAACATTTGTGCATTAATTCTATTGAATGTTGATCCTAAACCACCATGGAACACTATTCAAATTTGGAGGAGAGTTAAAATGTTACAAAGTGAAACTTGCTCTGTTAAGATTATCCCATGTTACAAGGAAGGCAACAGGGCTGCTGACTATCTGATCACTTATTGTAACTCGTTATACATTACTAGTCAAACTGAGATGGCCAAAGTCAAAGGCGATTCGAGGGCGATTTATAGGTTAGGGTTCTTCGTTTCTTTCGACGCATCTTCTCTTGCGAGATACAGTCTTCTTCTCCGGCATCAAATCCTCTAGTAGTTTCCTCCTTACCCCTAGAGGTATCTCTTTTGGAGGGATCTAAAGATAATATGGCATATGGGAACAATCAAATCTCATATCCTGTTATTCCCCCAGGGTTTGAAAACGTTCCTACTTCTGGTTCTATTGCTTCCAAAGCTGCGTGGTCTTCTTTATTCGATCAACAAAAGGAGCCGGCAATTTCTGCGAACATGGATTTTTATTCGTACCATGTTATTGATGGTAAAAAAGCTATGGATATTCCATATGAAATTTTTGATGAAGATATTCGATTGTGTGAAGATAAGGTTATTGGAGCCTTTGTGGGACGAAGATTACCTTTCAATTGGGTTCGCAATGCTGTCAATCGAGCTTGGAAACCTAAAGGTAACATTCATATGACTATTCATGGTGAGAGCATGTTTATCTTTGATTTTCATTGTCCTGAAGATCGAGTCCGGGCTTTAGAGATGGGTTCTATGTTTATTTCCAATAGATTATTCATTATCAAACCTTGGTCTAGAACAGTAGAACAAGAAATTGTTGAATTGAAATCACTCCCAGTTTGGATGAATTTTAGAAATGTTCCATTGTTCATGTGGAACAAGAAGGGCTGAGTATGATAGCTAGCTTTTTAGGAAAACCTCTAATGATGGACACACAAACTTTAAACAAGACTAGAATGAGTTATGCAAGAATATGTGTTGAAGTAGATATCACTTGTGAATTCCCTGATTCCTTCACATTTACACTAGGAGGAAAGGATAAAGTAGAGATTACAATGGAGTATTCTTAGAAACCTCCAAAATGTACTGAATGTGCAGTATTTGGTCATTGCTCTTTAAACTGTCCAAAGCATGTTAAGTCTTCACCAAAAACAGTACAAAAATGGGTGCAGAAAAAAAAACTACTACAAA
The DNA here is from genome assembly GCA_023531295.1 of Papaver armeniacum. Lineage (NCBI taxonomy): Eukaryota > Viridiplantae > Streptophyta > Magnoliopsida > Ranunculales > Papaveraceae > Papaver > Papaver armeniacum. The sequence continues at coordinate 19,228 of JAJJWW010010620.1, read as the reverse complement.
TGTGGATAATGAAGGGTGGATTACCAAATCCAAGACTGGGGTACAAACAAATGACATGATTACTGAAGTCATAGATAAGGAAGTTTCACAGATAGCAATTGATATTGATCCTAAGGTTCTAGAACAAGAAGTTACTAAAGTCTTACAAGAAAACAATGTTAGAGAAGATGCAAATGTTAATGAATTTATTGCTTCTAATCCTTTTTTCATCTTGGACAAGTGTATGGAGAATTCTCATGAGTTACCAGCTGAGCAAAACAAAGAAAACTTCCAATCTTTGATACAGGCAGCTCAGTTAAAATCCAAAGAATTGGAAACATCTAGTTCTGGTTCCAGAGCACATTTTCAGAGAAGGGAAGGTCTACCACCACCAGCAATAAATGTATTTCCCAAGATTGCAGATTTGAAGAAGTCTGCTAGAGGTACCACCTCTATACCCAAATTAAAATGAGTTTCAACATAGGATGTTGGAACCTCAGAGATCTAAATGATCCTCTGAAACAGCTAGAAGTTAAAAATTTAATAAGGACTAATAAACTTTCCATCATTGGTTTAGTGGAAACTCATGTCCATGTTTCTAATAAAGCTAGAATAAGAAATTTTATCAATCCTTCCTGGTGTTTCTTAGATAATGATAGTGTTAACAGTATTGGGAGAATTTGGGTAGCTTAGGATCCTGGGGTTGTTCAAGTTAGTTTGATAAGCTCTTCCCCATAAGTTATTTTCTTAGATATTTCTTTCTCTTCCATGTCGAATTTTGTGGCTACATTTATTTATGGAGATAATTACTATGCCACTAGAAACTCTTTATGGGACTCTATCTCTGCTTTTGTTTCCTTTAATGTTAGACCCTGGATATTATTGGGTGATTTCAACTCTGTTCTTTATCCTTCTGAAAAGTGGGTGGTGCATCAGTTCTACCTTTACACTATCAGGATTTTTCAAGGTGTGTTCAATCTTCTCAACTTTTGGATCTGCCGTATTCTGGATGTTACTATACTTGGTCTAATTGTCATCAAGATGGTACTATTATTAGATCAAAACTGGATAGAGTGATGGCAAATATGGTGTGGATTCAGCAATTTCAACTATACAAAGCAAAATTTCTCTTACCTGGTATTTCTGATCATTCTTCAAGTATTGTTTCTGTTTTTGAAAAGAGAAAGCATGGCCCTCCACCATTTAGATTTTTTAATTTTCTTTCTGAGGATAAAGAGGTGGTTAAAAAGGGCTGGAATATCACTGTTAGAGGTAATCCCATGATTGTTTTTATTACTAAATTAAAGAGTGTGAAACATGAACTTATTCAGTGGAAAAAGTTTAGATTCAAGAACATTTCTGAACAAGTTATTAATGCTAAAGAGAAAATGGATTTTGCACAACTGCTGCTTCAATCTCATCCACTTGACTATGAATTAGCTAGAAGAGAAAGATTGTATGTAGTTGAATATGTGAAATTGGCTAAGTATGAAGAATCAGCCGCAAAATAACAATCCAGAATTAAATGGCTAGATTTGGGTGATTCAAATACTTCATTCTTTCATAATTCTTTAAAAAAAAAAAGATCAAGAAATAACATCCTATCTTTATATAGTAGAGAAAATGTCAAACTGGCGGAGGATACAGATATTGCAAATGAATGTATTTCTTTTTACTCTGAATTGTTTGGAACTGACTTACCTGCAGAGAATTCCAATTCTTCTGGTTTTCATCTTAGTTTTGATGCCTGTGTTCAACAAGATGATGTTGCTGATCTTACAAAGCCTGTCACCAGAGAAGAAGTGATTAATGCTTTACACTCCATTGGCTCAAGCAAAGCCCCTGGCCCAGATGGATTTTCTAGTCACTTCTTCAAGGCTTGCTGGAGTACTATAGGAGATGAGTTATTAGTTTTTGTTAAAAAAAAATTCCATAAATCTAAACTTTTAAAAGAAGTTAACAGTACTTTCATCACTCTGATTGCTGAGAAGAAAAATCCCTCTTTTATTTCTTATTACAGACCTATCTCTTGTTGTAATATTACTTATAAGTGCATTACTAAGATAATTTCTCTAAGAATGAAGAAAATTCTGGGATGTCTCATTAGTCAGAATCAATCAGCATTTATCTCAGGAAGATCCATTCAAGACAACATCATGCTGGCTCATGAACTGGTTAGGAATTATCACAGAACCAAAGGCTCTCCAAGGTTTGCTCTTAAAATAGATCTTAAAAAAGCCTATGACGTGGGATGCAATTATTTATATGCTAAAACAGCTAGGGTTCCCTGACATTTTCATTAACTGGATTCAGTTGTGCATCACTTCAGCTAAATTTTCTATAATTATTAATGGATCCCCTTATGGTTTCTTTGGTGCCAAAAGATGACTGAGACAAGGATGCCCAATTTCTCCTTACTTGTTTGTTCTTGCAATGGAAATGCTCAGTGCTACTCTCCTTCATCTGGTCAAGATTCAAAAGTTTGGTTTTCATCCAAGATGTAAGTTGACTAGCTTAACCCATCTTTGTTTTGCTGATGATGTAATGATTTTCTTTAAGGGTTCAACTGCTGCAGCATCTAGTCTAAAAGAAGCTCTGGATGAATTTAGTAATAACACTGGCCTTGAAATAAATTACCAGAAGACTTCTCTGTTCTACTCAGTTGTGGAGGATACAACCCTGCAACGTTTTTTTCAGATCTTGAATTGTTCAGTAGGGGAGCTGCCAGTAAGATATCTTGGAGTCCCACTTTTATCTACTAAGCTCTCTTACAAGGATTGCTTACCTCTTCTTGAGAGAGTTGATGAGATAATCTACTCATGGAAACCCAGTTTTCTTGTTTATCCTGGCAGAGCATTACTTATCAAAGTTGTTCTATGTGGAATGCTCTTTTTCTGGTTCTCCTGCTTTGTTCTACCAAAGAGAGCTATCAAGGAACTAAACACAAAATTTAAGAGATTCTTATGGACTGGTGCTGAGGTTAAAAAGGGTTATAATCCAATCATCTGGACTCTTATTTGTCTTACCTATGAAGAAGGTGGTTTGGAATCAGAGACCTTGAAAATACCAACATTGCAGCTAATCTGAGGCACATCTGGGACTTAGTTTCAGGGAAAAATACTATATGGACTTCTTGGGTCAAAAGCAACCTAATTAAGAACAAAGATTTCTGGGCTATGAATATACCTCATGACTGCTCTTGGTGTTGGAGAAGAATCTTGGATCATAGGGAGATTGCTAAGAAGCATATTGGAGTTTTACTAGGGAATGGAGAAGCTACAAGTTTTTTAAATGAAAATTGGCACTCAAAAGGGATAATTACAAATTGGGTAGCTCCTCATATCCTTGATACCATTGGGGCTACATATACTTCCAAGGTAGCTGATTTTCTTTCTACTAATGGCTGGATTTTCCCTGATTTCATGGAAGAGGAAGTTCAAGAAATAGTTGCAGAAATATCCCTAACTGGATACAACTTATCTGAATGTGATCAAATTTTTTGGAAGTCAAGTCCCTCAGGTAAGTTCTCTATGAAAGAAACTTATACATCTATTTCTGATCAGTTACCTAGGCCCATATGGAAAAACTTAGTTTGGAGCATATCCCCAGACATTCTTTTATTACCTGGCTTGCTTTTCTTAGAAGACTTAAAACTAGAAGCAAGTTACTACAGTGGGGTGTGGTGTCAGATGCTTCTTGTGTTTTCTGTGGTTATGCTCTGGAATCTGAAAATCATCTGTTCCATGATTGCACTTTCTCTTCTGGTATTTGGAGGGGGCTTCTGATAAAAATGGGCATTATTAGGGAACCAGAAAATAATTGGGATGATGAAATTAAGTGGTGCTCTCAGAATTTTATAGGACCAAGCAGTGTAGCTATGATTAAAAGACTTGTCTTGAACAGCTTTTTGTACCATATTTGGAGAGAAAGGAATAATAGAATTTTCAGATCTCGGTATAGTTCAAAAGATCATGTTAGCTTGCAGATTATTCAAGATGTAAGATTTAAGCTTTTGGAAACTTCTCATAAGGTGCATGATGATCAAACTGCTAGAAGCTTCATGGGGAGATGGAACATAGACTGTGTTTTTGTGCCTCATGACATTATACTCTGCACTTGGCTAAACCCAGATGAAGATGAAGTAATGATTAACTCTGATGGCTCAAGATCAGATCTAGCAGGAGGGTTTGGAGCCATTATCAGAGACCACAATGCTGAGGTAATAGCAGCAGCTACTGGAGAAAGTCCTGTGAATTCAGTTTTTGCCCATGAGTTACAGGGAGTTGAGCTTGGGCTTACTTTAGCTATCCAGAAGCAGCAATTTAGAGTCCATCTTGTTGTTGATTCTATGACTGTCTTTAATCTGCTAACTGCCAAGAATCCTGATCCCCCTTGGACTGTGATTCAAATCTGGAGAAGAGTTCAGAAGTTGAAGGAAAGGTTTGTAAAATTGAGGGTTACTTTTTGCTATAAAGAAACAAATAGAGCCGCAGATTTCCTGGCTGGCTTATATTTGGGCAGGACTTGGGTGGAAATCAGACATGATGAGTTCACAACTGATTTCAGAGAGATTCTTGCTGCTGACAAGGCTCAACAGGTCTACCAGAGAAGAAAGAAGAGAAGAAAGAAGAGAAGAAATTAGTGTCATTTTTTTAGTTTTGTTTTCTTTGTTTTTCAGTTTCAGTTTTTTCTTTTTGGGCTTTTAGCCCGCGAAATGTGTCAAAACAAAATAAAACAGGGCTGCTGACTTCCTAGCTAGGATTTATCCTAATCCAAACTATGTGAAAATTTCTGATGAGGAATTCTCTTCTTACTTTAGAGAAATTTTGGCCGAGAAAAAAGCTAAAAATATTTTCATTAGGCATTAGTTAAGCTTTTGATTATTTTATTTTTGCTTTATTAAAAGGAAAAAGAAAAAGAAAGAAATTCTTAGTCAAAGTAATATTTTTGGGCTTGCCTATGGTGCAAGAACGGGCTGAATGCTAACTGCTAAGAGCCATAATACATCACAATATACTGTTAAGGGTACGGCTTTTAAGAGATTAGTCATGATCACTATATCCTGTGTTATTTCCACCTCTCTCCCCTTTTCTCTCTGAACTAAAGAAGAAAAAGAAAAACTACTTTCTTCAAAAACTTAAATACTTGATCCTTCCGGTTTTGGTTTGATTTTTCAGATCTACCGAACGGATCGAGTATGTTTCTTTGTATATATTTATTTTCCAATAAAAAAAATATTGTTTCTGAACAATTTTTATGGTTTTCTAATCAGTCTGATGGTTTCACAAAACTATCGGGACTTGTTTTCATATTTTCTAATTAGGTTCTTTTTGTGGATTTGGATTTGCATTGTTCTGGATGGAAACGATCTACTTTGTCAGATATGGAGATCGTTTTTAAAGAAGATAATTTGGGCATATTACTTCCCTTTTATGGAAGCGTCTGATATCTTTGATGATCAAGAAACAAAATGGTTTAAAACCATTATAAGGATCTCCAATCCTTCAAAGGGCTGTAGAAGTTTAATAGGATTTTCATATCTCGTTTCTTTAAGTTTCGATTGTAAATCTTGTAACATCTGTATTGTCATGTTTATTGATGTAATTGATCAATGTAATCCTTCAAACCTCAATTTGAATGAGGTATTCCAATAAATAAAATTTAGGGGTTTTTCGAAGCCCCTGTTTCCATAAAAAAAAAAAAGAGATTAGTCATGAGATCAATTCTCAAAGATGCGGAAAATATACTTTTTTTCTTTAACAGGTGGTTATAAATCCACCAAGTTTTAATGGAGGGGTTTACTTGCTTTCCACAAACAGATTCAATGAGGTATATGATGGCCTTCAAGAAGATTTCAAGCTACAAGAAACCACAAAACTTATGGTGGAGTCTGGAAAATGACATACAGTACTCACTACAATCCAACAATAGTGTTCACTTTTACATGTACCATCAGCAATCCATAAAAAAGACCTCCCCACCCACAGACTCGATCACTTTGTACTCTTATCAAAATATAAGCTTTCTAATTTTATCATTTACCATTGTTTCCTTGTGTTACATGATTGATTTATGTTGGAGAAAAATGAGTTTTAACAAAAATATTTTGGGCTTGGTGTGGTTTGATCTAGTGACCTATGGGTCCAAGGATACTTGCTCATTTTATGAGTGAATGAATCTCTCTTTAGTCCCACATTGGGTATAATAGAGAAGGAGCTCCACTATATAACCATATTCTTACGGATATGTTGTAAATCAATGTGGGTGGAGCGGGTGGCCAAAAATACATATTTTGACCCATGCGATATGCGCGTATGCCATGCACCAAGTTCCTTTTCTACACGGATTTATTTTTGGCGAATTTTTTTCTTTAGGAAATTTTTTCTTAAGTTTTATTTAAGAAAATTCCTTTTACCAAAAAAACCAAACCTAACTTGATTTGCAAGTATTTCATCCTATAAATACAACTCGAAATTCTCCTTTCAAAACGCGCGTTAATCAATTCTTTTTATTATCTTCTTCCTTTGTTTGTGTGGCGTTTTACTTTTCATCCCCGTTGCTGAGTTCGAAGAGAGGGTAACTTGCGTTGTGCTAGCTCAAGTTATATCGGGCAGTCTTATCCTGGACACATCTTCGCTGTGAGGGGTTTAGCATTACTCAACTCGAGTATACCCGCGAACTAATGTGTTAAGGACAACTTGTTGAACCTGTGATTCTGCCCTCGTCAAGTTATTTCGGTAGAGTTGTTTCGCATTATTTCTTTACATATTATTTTTGATACATCTAACGTGTTGTTCATTGTTGCAAGATCTCAACAATTTATATGCCCATGGCCATGGATTTCATCATTCTTGTCGTTTAAACACTAAACCCCATCCATGAACAATGACAGCTTATGTTGTACTAGCACTAATCAACTTATGTACTTCATATATCTTCATTACATCATTATTATCACTACTTAAAAAGATGGGTGTGTGGACGTCATCCGCATTATCCCGGTACCGTACCGGTCACACCCTTATAAACTACTTATGATAATGCAGCTATGTTTACAGCTTTTGATTACGAAGGTTAGCGGATGAGGTAGAGTACCAAATCCAACGCATTATCTTCGGTTTTGTACCTCACTATGCTTTAGTTTTTCTCACTCTCCCAAAGTGAAATTGAAGTGAAGTCCAGTATACTACTATCTGCAGCAATATTGAACCATGAATCAGAGGATGAGATGCTGCACTGCCCATTATGTTTGAGTACATTGTTATCAGTTAATGACGCCGACTCAGTCGAAGAAATCCAATCAAATATGTGATTTTCATATGGTGAATAAGCAAGGACATTTTGCGGGGATAATCCAGAAACATCAAACGAGTGCTCCAGTTGTCTGATTATATCCTCCTGAGAATATCCCTCATTTTCAATCCATGTTCTCTTCTCATTGTGATCGACATCTCTTTGCGCTAAGAATTCTGTCGGGTGTGCATCGTTTGCCGCCTTGTCCTTCTCTGTTGAGATAAACCACATTTTTGTTCATTTTTTTATGCTCAGCCAAAAAGACATGCACATGAAAAACAAGATGTTGCAGCAATATTATACCTTGTTCTTCAGTTTGTGTTTTCTTGCGTAGATGAGTTCTCCAATAGTTCTTTATCTCATTATCAGTTCTTCCAGGCAACTTCCGAGCTATTTTCGACCATCTAAACGTGAACAGTGTTAGTTCTTGTTTTTATGTTAAAAGAAAATGGAAAATAAAATTAGGCCCATTTCTCTTACTTGTTTCCCCAGCGATGTTGAAGCTGAAGAATCATGCGCTCCTCCTCTGCATTCATCTGACCATGCTTAAGATCGGGTCGCAAATAGTTCATCCATCTCAGTCTGCAGCTCTTACCACTCCTCCTAAGTCCTGAAAGAAATCCAAAAACATGGTTCAATATCTTTATTATTTACGTACCCAACTTCTTTTTTTCTTGTCTATTCCAATTTCTACCTGATACTTTGGCTATAGAGTCCCAACGCCGTTCTCCCATGAGAGTTACGAAAGTTGCTAGCCGCTCGTCTTCCTCCTCAAGCCAAGGTCCTTTACGGATTATATCCTCTTGTACTACGACCGATTGATACACCATTGCCATGATATACAATAAACTTGATACTCACAACCATCATATATATAGACCAAGGCCAGTACTAGTAGTAATAGGCTCATGGTGAAAGAGGTGATGGGGGGACAAAAATGAATGTAGAGTAAACCGAGTGGCAGGTATCGTACATGGCCGACTAGGTGGATATCACTTACTTTGTGGAAACTCCACCAGTTTTGTTATTGACTTTTTCTATTTCCGCACCGCACCTTGGTTATGATTCTAATTATTCCCATATATGGACATTTATGAAACTTCAAAGAAACACCCATTTATGAGTTCCATTTCACCATTATGGTTCGATGATCTTCTCTCTACTTGTGGAACAACTATTACTACTGCTACTTTCCAATCTCTCAATTGCAAGACGTCATTTGTACTGTTTTCGCCATATAACGATCACAACAAAAGATGTTTGTGCTAGCTAGTGCCCATCCCCATCCTTTTCCATGATTTTTATAGTTATATGTAAGTTCATTGTGCACTAAGCAGTCCTCAGCACCAACCAAATACCCCTTGAAGCAGTTAACAATTCTGCAGTTGGTTTTGGTTGTTAAAGTACTTACGGTGGACAAATCTCCAAAGCGGGGATAGCTCAGTTGGGAGAGCGTCAGACTGAAGATCTGAAGGTCGCGTGTTCGATCCACGCTCACCGCATTATTTTTTTAAAGGCTTTTCAACATTTTACCATAGATTTTTTGGGACTGGAAGAGGCTGCTATATTATTTTTAAAGGATTTTCAACATTTTACAAGAGGGAACTAGAAGATGTTGCTATTTTATTTTTGGGTGAGCAGGCTCTCGCAGAACTCATTCAAACGGTGCAACGCGCAGCTTAATTAGTGAATCACACAAAAGAAATTACGCTTACAAAGAACCACCAAATAAGTAGAAGTTGGTCATTACTCCCTATCAAAGAAATGAAATTTCAATTACTGTAATTGTATAACAAAAGATTAGGCTGCTTTGAGAATCATAATAACAAAAAAATTCAGTACTTCCTTCTTTGAAAGGAAAAAAAGAAAAGAATTACTACAAAACAATCTTACACAAATCATTAACAATCTGCCAGCCCCATTATCATGGTAATCTAAATTACATCTCTCACTGTCATTTATCAACATTTGATCTTTCTGGTCATCTCCAAAAGACAGATCGAAGAAAAAAAATTCAAAAAAGGAACAACAACAAATTGGATGGACGGCAGAGTGTGAAAATAGTCCATCCACCCATCCATGAGAAAGAGAGACGGCAACTGGAGTGGTCACCTGACGCCTAACAAATCAGCTAACCATTACTTCTTCTCCGCCATCCTTTGCCGCAACTACCTCTTCTAGTCTCCTCCATGTTAATTCTCTTTGCTCTTCTAAGCCTTTAGCTCTAGATTCTTTCTCTTCATACTGTCTTTGGCACTCTTCAAATAGTTCATTATCCATTTCCACAAACATTTTCCGCACATTTCCAGTCAGTCCATGAACTGCTTGGTTCCAGTGGCTTTGCATGTTTCTTTCCAGTGCCTCATATATGATTGGGAAAATCACACTACGGTTCTGTGCTATTAAGCTCACGATGTGTTCATTGTTCCATAAGAAGAGGGCACGTTCTGCTACCTGCCCAGACACCAACTTCAGCTTAGAAACCAAAATACTTCAACAGAATAGAAAATCCCACATAACTTCAAGAGAGGAATAAAAATCTGTCATCAGTAGGGAAGGAGGCTCATAAGTCCAGCAGTACTCAAGTTTGGAAGCAAAGCAAAGTAGTTCCGGTTGAATTTCCCATCTATTCACACAATCCTACTTGTTACTCCCCAAAATTTGCCTCCCAAGTTTTCCCCCACTAGGTGTCACCAATCTAAACCCTACTAGACCTAGGAATGGTGAACCGAAAAATGGACTGGCACCTACTGAGGGAAAAACATGGGGGCAAAATTTAGCAGGCAACTAGCATTTTTCGTTATTTTTTAGTGCAGTTCAATTGAATCTCTGCCCTAATAACGAAAGATATGCTGCCCTGTGTTAGAGTTGTACTTTCAATTTGACATCAATCTTGCCACGGTAAAAGAACTTCTTGTGTTAGAGCAGCCATCTCAACCGAATCAGAACGCAGGTATGTTTCCGGTATAAATGAACAACTTTAAATGGGAAAATAATTTGCTCGCGCGCTGCTCGAGCATTTTTGATCTAACAACATCATAACCAACCATGGGGAAATATAAACGGCATTTAATCAGTTCATTTAATTTAGACATGTTATCTACTTATCAAGTGTTTTAGGAACTATCATCACAACCATCCAAATGTTCAGTGGTTGTTGTGATGCTGCTAGATCAAAAATGCTAGAGTAGCGCGCGAGCAAATTTATTTTGCATTTAATTGGACCAACAACACATGATAAGCCACGAAAAGACGGGGAAACCACACGATGTAATACTGAATCTAGTTTGTGGATGATGATAAATTGATAACACATTTCTAAGTTTATAGACAGAACTACAAATATTGGCAACCATAAGACTGTTCACTTAGGAACATATGTGAAGGGTCCTAATTACTCAAGTCAATCCCTATTGAAGAAATAATATGTATCCAAATTCAATTTCAGCAAGCGAAAAAAAAAAGGATGAAATCATAAAACCATTTTGTAGGACAGATTTGAACTTAGGATATAATCTAACAATGCAACATGCTCGATAACCACAAGCTATGTAGGGAACTCTCTGAGCACAAGTCAATGTCACTCCTGATACACAGTACGATCTAGCATTATGTTGTTCATAATAAAACCATAGAGAGGTATTGTCAATAATGGATATTTATATATATTCAATCAATGTTTTAGTCCCTTAGTCTATTAGTAACTAATAGTATGGACGAGCTAAACGGCCAGATGAATCAACTCATCAGAATAAACTAATACCATACATTAAACATAATTAAAATGTATAACACGACTAATATGCCTGTCACCAGATATCCAGATGTGACTAAACTTGTTATAATGATGGGTGGTGTACGAATGAAACAAAGTGGATCTAAAATAGACAAAACCTGAAACCACACTCTGGATTCCAGTATGCCAATTCAATATGCAAGCAACATGAATACACATGGCCATTCGCACCAGTACCATATTGAGATGACACTTAACACGAATCCCGAAGTCTACTAGGCAACCAAAAGTGATGTCATGTATTACACAGGAAGAAAAGAGCAGGGGAACAAAGGAAAAGTGGATAGTATAGTCCACTACTCGTGATGTCAAATTTGCCCCCTAGCCAGTAGAGAAGTCAATAACTTGGTGATTGGAAAGTTCTTGTACATAAGCATATCTACACAACTACACTTCTAAAATGAACAAATATGCTTAACTGTCTTCACTATTTAGAAAGATGACTCCTTTCTAATGGAAACAAACAAAAGAAAAGTGCAGACTTGAAAATAATTAATATGATTAAAAGTTGACAGCATACCTGGAAATGGGAGCTGTTAAGGCAGCGGCGATTTGTCTAAAAAGAGGAACCATGCAACGTTGAAATTCTGGAGATTGAGTAGCCTCGAGCACTTCTTCAAGCTCATTGAGAAACAGAACCTCCTTTTGACAGTTTGTGACTGGCCAGTACTTCAATAACCCCCTTATAACTGTATCTGCCAGCTTATAATCCTTTTCAACAAACTGGGTAATGCAGTAAGACAACTGCTGGTGGTACAATCCAACGGATTTAGGCTTGTGAAGGGGAATAAGGGCCCTGACAAGGAACAACTTATGCTCCTCTTTCATCGGCAAAGCAAACCCATTTATTATACTTCCAAGAATCTCCAACAACTCACCAATTCCACTGTGTCTTTCAGTCTCAAATATAAACCGATAAAAGATATTGTTGATTGCTTTTCTTATAAACGGGCGGTGAACCATGAACTTCCCATAGATACGATGAAGGATAGTCTTTAAATACTCTCGCTCACGAGGATCTTCAGAATCAAACAAATCAAGTAGCTTCAACACAAACGAATGATCAATGTACCGCTTAGCTATCTTCGTATCAGTATCCGACGAAACAATGTATCTCAATAATAATTCATAAACAATTTGCAGATGCAGCCAAGCTGGCTCCAGATACGGTTCATCTTCATCTGGGTCATTAGTTTCAGACCCCGTATTCTCATGTGAAGCCGGCGGTAAACACCTAAAAATATTAATCGAAACCATTCTTATCAACTCTTCTTGAACATTCTCGGTAATTTTCCCTGAACCCGACTGTATAAAATCAACTAGCTCTAGTAAAGTCAGTCGTTTCGTTTCCTTTTCACGGACAAATCTCAACGTATCAGAAAAATCAAACAGGATACAACAAAGCTGTAATTTCCTTAGAAACAAGTTCTGCCGATCCGATACAGCTACATCTCTAAACAACGGTAGGAATTCGACAATATCAGATGTAACAGTATTATTATTATTGTTATTATTCTGATTAGTACTCTGTTGCTGCTGTGAATTACCAGCTGTAGATGTAACAGTGGATCTCGACGAATGATTTACAGTAACATTCGATGTCGAAACTGATCCAGAGTTTCTTAAACCACCACCACCACCACCACCAGCAGGATATCCATATGAAGCTGGTTCATTCGCATCCGCTTTAGAACCTTTACGATTAGCTCGTTTTATGATTTTATTAAACATAATAAAACCCTAATCCTAAAAAAAATCCAATACAGTGTATCTATCTATTATTATCTATCTCCTTAGATCTTCTTCATGTTGATTGTAATGAACTAAAAAAAAACCCTAGATTAACTAATGACTGTTGTATCTAACTAAGTTTAACTACAAATAAATAAATTTAGTATACATGAAAAATTTGATAGATCTGAAAAACATAAATGGAATCAAATTAAACAAAAAAAAAAAGTACCGTTTTTTAAGTTTCTTTTTTTTTTTAGTTCTTGAGAAATGGAGATCTCTGGAATTTGATCAGTGGAAGTGAGCAGTAGTACTGGATGATGATGGTGATAACCACATGGATCTTTTTAATGATCCATTGTGGGATGGATTAGAGAGTGTGTGTGTGAGAGTAAACAGAGGAGAGAGAGAAGGGAATATGAGAGGAAGAAAAGAAGAAGAAAATTGAGAGTGAAGATGGTATAAGGGATATAATTTCAATTTCTTCTTCTTCTTTTTTCCTGAAATTATTTTTATTTTTTCCGTACCACGAATTTCTATGTAGGAGAGGGACTCAGGGAGGCCCATCTAAGTGGAAGTAGATAAGGTAGATGTTTGGCCCAAGCTCCCAAGCATAACAGTAACGGAAATGCTAAACAAAACCGAGGGATAAATCCAGCAATGAGTCCCGACTCTCAAAAGAGTTGTCTATCATCATTTCATCATCCTAATGGTGGGTTTGGATGTAGAATTTTAAAGGTAGGATTTATGGATCTATGGACTCTTGTTTACCTGATATTAACATGCCTATTTCTGATCTTAGTGTTGTTAAGATTTCAAAATGGAAGCCACCTGCATTAAACTTTTTAAAACTTAATGTCGATGCATCTTTTAAATATGATACTAATCAAGCTGGCACGGGTATGATTATCCGTGATTCTACAGGTGCATGCTCAGGGATCAAAGGAAGCTACTCAGATGGAGTTCTAAGTCTTGAATTTGCAGAATGCATGTCCATCCTAGAAGCGTTACAGTGGGCAAAGGATTTGCAGCTCAACAACATTATTATTGAGGCTGATGCAATGTTGGTCATCCAATCAATAAAGGAAAATAATCTTCTCATACAATGAGAAAATAGAAATATTCTCAGAATGATCAAACTCTTAAGTTTAAGTTTTAATTCTTGTTTTTTCAATTTTGTCAGTAGAGTTGATAACCAAGTCGCAGACTATATTGCGAAATCTGTGAGAGAAATAACTACGTCTGTTAATCACACCAATAATTTTGAAGAACATATTTGTAGCCTTATGGCAAGGGATTTAAACAGCCCTCCTTCTTAATTCAATTCATTATATTTATCAAAAAAAAAAAGGATCTATGGAATTTGGTAGAATTACGTTTCTATCGGTATGGTTGGTTGCCTAAATGATTGGAATTATTTTTCCCACGGGAATCAGTTTTCCAGCAAATCCTCAATACAAAGTCTGACCCCTCCCCCCTAAGATTTGCTGGGAGACTTATCAAGGGATTTATGGACCCACTTTTTTTAATTTTAAATCTCATATATATACAATTTAAAGATTTTAAGGGTAATGCCAAATAGTATATGGACTTTAAAACAAGATAATTTCATGAATCCTAGGAATTTTAAATGAGTTACCAAACACACAAGGGATTTACATGAATCCTTAATTTATAATCCCATAGGATTATAAATCCTCGAAATCGTGAATTCTCGCAAACAAACCCACCAAGTAAAAGCATTTTCAGTCGCTTTCTATTTGTTGAAGCCTATTCTTAGAGCAAAGAGGAGTTGCAAGAGTTTTGAAGGGGTTGTAAGAGTATTATTGTTATGAAATTGGCACCCTGAGCGCAACAGAATATGGGACCACAAATAATAATTGGTGATTTGAACAAAACATGGGAGAAATAATAAGAGAGACATAAGATAAACAAACACATACACAACCACAACACAAGAAAAACGTGGTTCACCTTTACAGGCTACATCCACGGTCAACACCACCATAAAAAATTCCATTATAAACAAAGATCATTACATGCTCTTTTCGCAACCCAAAACAAGACCTAAAGAGTTAACAAGGCATACCCGAGAACACCATCGAAGAAACCATAGAAAACCAATTCTCTAAGCATTCCTCGAACCAAATTTCTCAAGTCTTCTCTCTACACCTTCTTCACAAACTACTAGTAACCGAGGATAAACATAAGAAACTTGGTTTAGGGGAAAACTCTAAACCCTAAACACACTAGAACACCAAAATCCTCTCTCTACAAATTTTTCTCTCACACCAATATTGACCTTCACGGTAACACTCGACCCTCCCAACAAAGAGACCAAAATCCTAAGCATAAGGATTTACCACTCTTCTAGATTGGATGTCACTACACCTTTAATTCTATTCCTTTATATAGAGAAAAAACTTGGCCCTTAAGAAAACTTTATTTTGGAAACAAGTTTTCCTAACTTGGCCCCTAAGTTCCTAAACTTTAGGAACAGGTTTATTTAAGTTAGAAGCTTGCCAAAAACCCTAACTTTGACCACCGACTAAATCCCACAATTATATCGTATATACAATAGTATGAAGGATTTTAGTAGATAGTAAATGACTAAATTATCTTTTTTTTTTCTTTAAAATTACGGCAGTATATTTTTTACTGTATAGATATACTTTTTACTTTAAAATTACTTATTTTTGGGATGGGGGCGACAGTCCTCCAGTCGGATACGTGACGAAACCTGTTAAGTTCCTTTTTATACAGAAAAAGGTTAAGTAACCCAGTCAACTCAGCACAATCGGCTAGGTAGAAAAATCAAAACCTAAAACGAAGGTGATTTGAAGAATACCATAAAATTCGGCTAAATGTTCTTTCAATTCCCAACTGATTTTTGTTAAGAAAAAAAAAGTTTCATGATCTAAAATGCCACTCATGACAGACCTAAGTATAATATATCACCACTAATTTTAATTTGTAACTTAAATCTCATTATTCTAATTGAATTACTAGCACTCGATCAACTCAACTATTCCACTAACACATAATGAGAGAAATTTAGACTTTATAGAAAACATCTGAATGAGAAGTTTTTAGTTTTACTTCGAAATAATCCTATGTCCTCTTTTCCCGTAGCCCCTTAGGAATTCCTTCAACCAGGAAAATAAGTTTCTTTTTTAGGCTACATAATAAGGACAAAATAATTTCATTATAAACTAGCGACAGATTAGTATATAAACCACGGTGAAATATTAGGAATAAGATTTAAAAGAAACCTAACGTTATCTCCCTTACATATTGCGTGTAACACAACGTGCTCATTTAAACTCAAGATTATTACAAAATAACAAGGACTTGGTGAACTAAATGAGATGTTGGAGAACCTAATAGAGTGTTTGGATACACTGCTTAAGTCAATCGCAAAATAATCATAAAAAGTTTATTTCACAAAAAGTTTGTTTTTCTCGTTTCTAGAAGTCAATCTCAAATTTTCTCACAACCAAACTTATGATTTTTTTTGCTTCTAGAAGTTTAAAAACAAATTCTAAGAGTGCACCCAAATACCCTCTAAGTATTAGAGTTGGTGGAGGTGCTGAGGAAGAAGAAAAAAAAGGGGTTAGAACGGTGGTAAATAAAATAGAATTGCACCGCAATTACTGTTAATTCAGTTAACACTGTAAATATAAAGAAGATCCCTAGAGTCAAAATACAAGAAATTTGATTTTGGTATTATACTTGAGTTACTTGAGCTAGATAATAAGCATGAGCATGGCGATAAAGATATTGTGCTTATAAAGAAATTTTATAGTACTAATTTACTGAAGCCATTCCTTTCTCCATTTAACTCGTTCTTGTACGAATTTCTCCAGTAAAGCCTTCATTTTTTTATTTTTGATTTCATTGTAAGTATGAGTTGAATCAGGATGTACAACCGTAATTGATATTTTATTTGAATTTAGGGTATGAATGATCATCTTCCTTTGGAGTAAATAATGAAATGAGAATAACTTAATGACGAGTGGAAGAAATATATTATGACGTATATATTTAACTTCGTCCCATTAGGCCACTCCAAACTCATTTGTAGATTAATGTTGCCAGATTAATGTTGATATATATTTAACTTCGTTCTATTAGGACACTAACAAAAATAACAATGAAATTACAAAACTTTTATTTGCTAGACGAGATGAAAATAAGAAGGTTTACTACTCGATACAAACCTTTGTTACGCTTTTTATCATTTGTTTCTAATTATTGTAGTAACGTGTCTAAAATTATTATAAATTGGTATCAACTTGTATTACGCGGTGTAGGATTTTAGTCTTCGATTCCTTATCTTTTAGCCCGAGCGGTATTATTTTCATAATGGAGCATCAAATTCTTTAACATACCATCACAAAGGCGATTGTGCAAAATAATATGTGGATATCGTTGGTCAACAAGAAGTGAGTTTTTTTTCTTCTAACGCTATGTTTAACTTCTATAGGTTTCATGCAGTTTTTTTTTTCCTTCAATATTTGCTCAATTTTTCTAAAATATAAACTTTAACATTAGAAGATGTTGTAATAACAATTCAACAAGTTATTTATAATGCAAAATTGGTATTAACAGTAGTGTTCCCCCAGGGTTACCAATGAAGATAGTGAACATATTGGAAATGATATTAATCATACTTGTATATTATTATACTTTTAACACATGAGATACTCTTACATAGTTAAAGTTGTAATACTATCTCTCGAAAAGTCGGATATCGATGAAGATTGCAATAAGGAAACAAAATGCTCTAGCCAAGCTCGCTAAGAAATTAAAAAATCTAAAACTTGGCAATATTTTGTTCCTAACTTCAACTCTCACCATGTTATGCATAAAACGAGCAATGTATTACTGGTTTATAGGATTTAATAAATCATTCGTTTCATTAAAAAGTTTTTATATTAATTACCACAAAGATAATATATCAAAAGATGGAAGATCCATCGACGGGTTGACAGTATTTTACAAAATTTAAAGGCAATTAGATAAGAAGTTAATAATAGTTGATTTCAAATGTATGAGTATCAAAATCACAAGTGCCTTCCCATTTTCAACCCAATCACACAAAGGATTAAACCCCCACCTACAACAATAATACATATGATCAGAAGTAATCTCTTAGGATTAGAAGCCTTCCAGGTGGTGGTGGTGATGCTAGTGTAACAGATAAGGGAGGAGTAAATGGTGGTGGTGGAGATGATAGAGTGAGTGGTGGTGATGGAGATGCTAGAGTCAGTGGTGGTGATGGAGTAAGTACTGGTGCTAAAAAATAAAGATCTAGAGGACTGTTTGGGAAGGGATCGTATGGGTGAGTGGTTATGGATGCTCCACCTAGTGAGCAAGCATTAGGAAAAGAAGAATAACAATTTCTTTGGAAGCTATTTTTGATGAGCACATAAGAAAGCTTCCGTTTACTAGTTAGTTGAATACTGATGATAAGCAAAAAGCTTCTCTTTACTGGCTTCTATATAATATTTTTGAACTTCACTATTGATGCTCTGCAAGATGATGTATTTAAAGTACAAATAATTAAAGCCTCTTTACATTAATATAATATTTCCTTGTCTAAGCTCAAATTTTTTAAGGGATAGATCAGAGAGTTTTTATAACATCCTGATAGAGACAAGTTCTTTGTTCCAACTACCACAATACGATCGATATTCGTTTATAGGTCTGACAACATAAGAAGAAGAAAAAACAGCAAAGAACTTCAGAAACAATACGTAATGGTCCCCGTCAGATTAGTCAACAATATCTATGGAGAAATAAAGAGTAATAAGGATTAAGTCCACCTTCCACAAGCTACTGCATCCAGATTTTCTGGTTTTGGGACACCAAGGAACACATCATGTTCTCCATACAAATACCTACAGAAAATGGGAATGTTAATCTGGATGGCATTAACTTTGCATCAAAAATTGGTTCAAGTTATCCTTTTGCTTACATAAGTGTGGATCAGTATAACATTTTCCTACAAAACATAAATATGATATCCCGAAGACATGGTTACCCCAAATCTATATGGAAAACTGGATTCTAATAATACCATATTGGCAATAGTGGTGAAACAGATAAAGTATCTAACAAAACCCTGATATGGTTTCATTTTTTTGTGAAGTAAATTCCTCACGTTTTTATCTAAAAGATTATATAAACTTCTAACATTTGATCTTCAAAAGAACACCACAAATACAGATATCACGTTTAAAAGAAGTATGGATAACAATATGTTGCAAATCCAAGAACAAAAGATGTTTGAGGTAAAGCAACACCGCAACATCAAAAAAAACCTACAAAATAAAAATGATACACGGGAATGTGTTAGAAAGGGTAATATATCAGTGATTCATATTCTGAATAAGTTTGAAAAGAGCATATTGATTATGTAGGATC
>JAJJWW010010619.1:0-19585 GCA_023531295.1 Papaver armeniacum | reverse complement strand
CATTGCCTAATTTCAACACTACCACAAAAACGTACACAATCCAGTTCATTAAACATGTAATTCACTCATACTGCCATCCCGACTTCATAACTTGTTCTTGAACTGATTCCAAACTATAACTCAAACTTCATCTGCATCACAAAACCTCCTCACCTCCACCAGTTCAATATCATCAATTCAACTCATCTTCACCTCAAGTGATTTAACCTAGAACCATAACTTGTCCAACAACATCCAACTCTTTTTCATGTAACTTGAATCAAACAGGAAAACCCCAAATTCCATCTTCAATTGGTTAAACCCTAATTCCCAAATTAACTTCCTAGTACTGAAATTAAACCTAATACATACATCTAAACTTCAATTAAGAATAGACCCACTCCATAATCGATCAAAACAAAACGATTGCATAAGAACAATCAATCAAATCGAAACCCTAAATTTACCTAGTTTTGATTCAACACCAGAAAAGCTTCACTTCGTCAATTCCATAATAACCCTTCGATTCTTCATCCCAGAACGTCACTTCATCAACATCAGTTCTACGAAACCCCAATTCCAGAAACCCTAACCTCAAATCAACAACTACATCATCTTCTTCTTCTCATGCTCAAACAACTACAACATCATCACCTTCGATTCAACGTACTAACAAGTTTTCTATGAACTTCTCACAAGATTTAACTCAATTCTATGAATTGAATTCGACAGAGGAAGAACAAAAAAAGAAGGAGATAAGAATGAAGAGAGAAGGAAGAAAAGAGAAAATGAATTCTCTTCGACACGTCTTGGTGAAGATAAGGCCAACGAAAATACTTTAGGCACCCAGAAGATTGATACGGGCAGCCAAGTGGTTTACGACCTAATTACTATTTTACCCCTTCATACTTATCCGATGATATCTTCTTCGTGCTTTTTGGTTGCCGGTGATCACTTAGCAACTCATTACAAATTAGCTATAGCTTCGCAGAGAACCTTGCTTTGGTTTGTTTCCAAGTTCAAAGAGTTTTATGCTCACCGCTGGGTGTATATGTTCAACCCAATTATTACTCCAAAAATGTTGCACACCCAAGCCATATTCATTTCTTTTTGTTGTTGGCAATTTTAAATGATTTTTCACCTTCAATGTTTGCAATTTTGTGTTTATTACCAATGTTCAGAAAACCGGCCCGGGCCCCGAACCGGAAAACATACCGGGTCAAGAGTCAGTGGTTCAACCCGAGTTCACTGGCTCAAGTGTACAGTATAAGAATTATTTTAACTTTTTACACGTCCACTACTTTTCACAAGTTATAAAACTTACGAATACACTAGTGGTGGGGACCAAGAGATTCAACTTAATCTAACGGCCCAAGTTTCTTACATTACATTTTTTTTGATCGGTAATCTCTTATTACATTGCTAACTGCTAAATTCTATCCCTCAAATTTTAACTATTTACGATTCCGCCCCTCAAACCCTGAGTTTAAAGCATCGGGATTTCCTCCTCACCCACACACTATCCCTCTTTCCCTAACATAGCTATTACTCACTCTTTCTACCATCGTGATGCCCACCTCAACTTCCATATCTCAAGCATAACCCCAACTTTTTGGATGAAACGAAGAAATTGAAGATTTATAAATTGAAGACGACAACAACAACAACAACAAAAAAAAAAAAAAAGGGTTTTGTTCATTTTGCTGGAAGATTAACTTTTTATCTTCTCATGGTCTGTAACGTAATCATCAAATAATGGGTTTTGTTATTTCTTTCCTCCCTAACCTGAGTTGTTCATTCCTTTTCTTTTGTTGATCTTTTCATTTGGATCAAAATAGATCGAAGATCATCAAAATTTCAATTTATAGAATGGGAAATTATATCTCTTAGAGACAAGAATAACTTCTCTAAACTCTTTTATTATGGATATTTTGTTAATCCATTTTGTAATTAATTTTGATATGGGTGTGTGTTTGTTAGAACAGTTTGATGATAAGAAAGTACTTCATTAAGTGTTGTTAGTGTCCTTACAAGAGTCACATGAGGACTTAAATAGAGAAGTAAAGTAAAAGACAAGCTACACAGCTGTGATACAGAGAACAGTTGTAAAACAGTAAAGTCCTAAGGATAAAACTGAAAGATAAAAAGATAAAAGACTGAACTAGTAAAGCAGTAAAACTAAACTAGCAGTAAATACTCTAACATTCCCCCTCAAACAGATGAAGGGCACTTCATCAGTTTGAACCTTAAATCTTGAAAATGTGAGACAGTGAGGCCTTTGGTGAAGATATCAGCTAGTTGCTCAGAATATGGTACAAAGAAGACTGCAACATCACCAGATTCGTGCAACTCTCTCACTGTGTCATAGTTGATTTCAATATGCTTGGTGCGAGCATGAAAGGCAGAGTTGGAGACAAGGTAAGTTGCACCAAGATTGTCACAGTATAGTTTGAATGGCCTTGTAAGAGTAATACCCAATTCTTCAAGAAGTTCTGAGAGCCACATAACATCAGTTGCTAGAAGACTAACTGCCTTATACTCAGCTTCAGTTGAAAATTGAGAAATTGTGGGTTGTTTCTTTGATTGCCAGCAGATGAGAGAATCTCCCAAGAACACACAGAATCTAGATGTAAAAAGTCTAGTATCTGGACACCCAGCCCAGTCAGAGTCTGAGTATCCACTGATGGATCTAATGTCACATGCAAATAGAGTAATCCCAGCATCTATAGTTCCTTTTAAGTATCTGAGAATACGCTTGACTAGGAGAATGTGAGAATTTGTTGGTGCATGCATGAACTGACATACATAGTTCACTGCAAAGTTGATGTCAGGTCTGGTGAGTGTGAGATACTGCAATGCACCCACTAAGCTTCTATACTGCAATGGATCTGCAAGTAAGGTGCCATCAAAGATATAGATCCTTTTTCAGTGGTGACTAGAGAGTTGCAAGGCTTGCAATCAAGCATTTTTGACCTTGTAAGAAGATCAATAGTGTACTTCTGCTGTGTAATAAGTATAGACTGAGGATAACTTGAAATATCAGCTTCAATACCAAGGAAATAATGCAGATTTCCAAGGTCTTTCATAGCAAAGCTAGAACTCAGTTAAGATATGAGTGAGATGATAAATGAATCTGAGCTGCATGTGAGAATAATATCATCCACATATAGAAGAAGGATTGCAGTTACACCAGACTGACTGTAGATGAACATTGATTAATCTGAAACACCCTTCTTGAAGCCATGTTGAAGTAGATAACCACTAAATTTGTCATACCAGGATTTGGGTGCCTGTTTAAGACCATAAATTGCTTTCTTTAGAAGACATACATGTGAAGGTTAGTTGGAATCAACAAATCCTTTTGGCTGTTCCATATTCACAGTTTCTGAGAGTTCACCATGGAGGAAAGCATTTGACACATCTAACTGCTTAATACTCCATTTTCTTGTCAAAGAAATTGTAAGTACAACTCTAATGGTTGTATGATTGACCACAGGGCTAAATGTTTCAGTATAGTCTACACCATCTTGTTGAAGAAAACCTTTTGCTACAAGACTGGGCTTGAGTCTGTCAATAGTTCCATCAGGCTTGAGATTTATTCTATACACCCATTTACATCCTAAGATGTTCATGGAAGGATGGTAGGGTACCAAAATCCAAGTACCATTTGATATGAGTGCAAAAAACTCTTGTTGCATAGAGATTACCCAATTTGGATCCTTCACAGCTGACTTATAAGTTTTTGGTTCAAGTGGAGACTTGATGAGAGTGCTAATCATAGCATGAGGAACTGAATAGTTTGTAATAAAATCAGGAAGATGCTTTGGTTTGGTTATCCCAGCCTTGTAGTCATGGGATGACTTATAGTTCTTGGTGGTGAAGGTGGTGGTAAAATAATATCATCCTCTTGCTCAGCAGGTAAAGGTTATAATATATCATTTTGGGGTATTGACAGAATGACAGAGGATGGCTCAGTAGTAGTAATGCAGGTACAAAATGGAAATGATGTTTCATGAAAGACAACATTTCTTGAGATGTAGACTTTCCTGGAGCTGTTTTCATAACATCTGTACCCTTTATGGTTGGCGTTGTAGCCAATGAAGGTGCATTTGGAGGATTTTGCACTGAGCTTGTCTCGTTTGTAGGCTCCAAGATATGGATAACATGTACAGCCAAAGACCTTGAGTAATGAATAATCTGGTGAGTGATGAAACAATACCTCAAAGGGAGTTACAAACTTGAGCAACTTGGAAGGAGTCATATTGATCAGATATGTGGTTGTGAGAAACGAATCAAACCAAAATTGCTTAGGCAAACAAGCTTGTAGAGAAATCGTATTCCCAACCTCATTGATATATCTAATCTTCCTCTCTGTCAAACCATTTTGTTGTGGTGTATGAGGGCAAGAAGAAGACACAGTAATACCAACTTGATTTAAAAAATACTTAAATTGTCCTTTTACAAGTTCATAAGCTCCATCACACTGAAAAATCTGAACCTTAGAAGACAACAAATTTTTATTTAAAGTCTTGAAATGCTGAAAACATGTGAGGCTCTCAGATCTTTCCTTCATTGGATAAACCCAGTGAAAACGACTATAGTCATCAACAAACAATATGAAGTATCTATAACCCAATGTAGAAAGAACAGGTGAATGCCCCCATATATCACAATGGATGAGAGATAGCGGAGACTCAGCTATTCTTGTAGAGTGTTGAAAAGGGAGTTTCTTACTTTTCCCAAGTTGACAAGAATGACAAATAGGTTCAAGCTTTGTATTGGACATTGTAATATGGTGATTGTGATGAAGTTTATGAAGTATATTAGAACCAGGATGTCCCATTCGTTTGTGCCAAATATTTGAGTCTGCTACAACAGAAGCAAGTGTTATGGGTTTGGGTGTATTTTGTGCCAAAATTGGATACAAATTGTTGATCTTAACTCTTTCTGCAAGAGTTTGTTGAGTGGCAACATCTTTGATTTCATAACCCCACGGTGAAAACGAGAAGGTGCAATTATGTTCCTCAGTAAACTGTCCAATGGAGATTAAGTTCTTCTGAATGCTTGGAACATAGCATACATTTGATAAAGAAAACAGTAGAAGTATGTAAGACAGAATTACCAATCATAACTTGAGAGGTACCATTATAAGTAGTTGTGTTTGTGAGAAGAGTGATGTCATTTGTAATGTGATGAGATGTTGCTGAATCAGGCAACCAATGGATGGCTACAGGAAAAGAATACATCTCAGAGAAGGATGAAACGTTTACTTGAATGCAAGCATTGGCTTGTGGGTTCTGAAATTCAGAACAAGTTGATTTGGGTTGTGGGTTTTGAAAATAAGTAGGTTGTGGTTGAGAATCTTGAATTGAAACATGAGCCTGAGGAGACTGATGTTGTTGAGATGAAGATCTGCCTTGATTCTGTCCATATCTATAAGGAGTATATCTGTATTTGCACTTGCTAGCAGAATGACCACGCTGCTTGCAGATCTGACACTCCATGGACTCAAAATCAATATATGATGGTGGATATATGGAGTTGTTGGAAGAGCTAGAACCAGCATTAGAAGTATTAGATCCAGCACTTGAGTTTGTGAAACGAGAACCAGATTGCTGAGATCCAGAACTAGAACTTGCAGAACGATTGTTGGAACTACTTGAACCAGCATTTGAACTACCAGATCCAAAGGTTCTTTTAGTGAAGAAGGCAGAAGAGTTCACTTGATCCAAAATAGTTGTTGTTTCAAGATTATGACTCTTTAACCATTGTTCATGGTTGATAAGATGCGATTTTAAAGCAACAAAAGACAGATCGGTATCTCTATTTTGAACAGCTACAACAAAAACATTATATTCTCTCCCCAAACCATTTAGCACATACATAACAAGGTCAGAATCAGACACATTTTGTTGATAGCAGCTAAAGAGTCAGTAATCACCTTAACATCATAAAGATAAGCAGTAATAGAAAGATGACCACGACGAATATTATGAAGCTGATTTCTAAGCATAGACTTTCTTGCAGAAAATTGATTTGTAAAGGTGGTTGAAAGATATGTAAATACCTCAGCAGCTATAAGACATCCATTTACATCAGTTGAGATAGAAGGAGAAAAAGTTGCATTGAGACAACTATTGACAAATCTGTCCCATCTGAGCCATTTGAGATAAGATGGGTTTGGTGATACTTCAGATCCAGTTGTGATAGTCTGTGGTGGTGGAGGTAGAGAGCCATCAAGATAACCAAAAATATTGGTACTGATAAGGATGGAAGATAACTGAGATTTCCAAACTAGATAGTTGGTGTCATTTAGTTTCATAGAAACAAAGTGAGCTATATTTGTGAAAGGTAAATCTGTGGTTATTTCATAATGTAACTGAGTAGTCATGATGTTGAAGTATGAGAGTAATCAAAATCTAGTAGTTTCAGTGAAGGACCAAAGGATAAAAGGAGATTTGATGATAAAGTGTACTGAAGTATAGTTAAGTGTATTGAAGTATGATTAAGTGTAATAAAGTGTGATAGTGGCGGAAGCAAAGATGAACAACTGTGTGATAAGATGAAACCCTAAAGGAATCTTGAAACCAAGACGAATGATACCATGTTAGAACAGTTTGATGATAAGAAAGTACATCTAACATGATATGTTGTCCAACATTAGAAGTACAAATGCTAAACAAGTTCAGCTAGTTGCAGCATTCTCTCCCTATGTAGAATTGAGCATGGATGATTGCAAAATCACTTCTTCAACTACTAAACTGCAGTAGACAAAACATTCGAACCGAACATTTACAACCAAACTAATTTAAGAATTTACAACAAACATTGTATCTTGATATATGAATACTTGAAGTTTTAGTTTACAACGATTACCGTACAACACCAAATAAATAAGAAACTTAAGAATTTTAGAGAAGCTTATACTTGATATGAAAGAAAAATAAAATTGGTCGATGCAAAATATTCCAAAACTTAGTGAAGAGCTTGATCATTAAGAATTGATGCAAAATATTCCAAAATGAATTTGTGCAGAAATCCGAAATCAATACGTTGAAGCTAAAGGATTTGATTTTCAACTGTAATCTTCTTTTCTCCAGTAAAGAAAATCATCACAAAAGCACTTGCAACACTATACAGTTGATATTGAATCCTCTCTTTATGATCCCACATAGTAATATGCACACAAATTATAGAGCAAATTAACTCCAACTAGAATCCAATAAATACCTATCATAAATAAATTGACCACAATAGACTAAAAGGAAACTTAGTTCAAGGCACACAATGTGTAAATCCTAGATTTAGAGACATCCACCAGCATAATTCCGAATTAAGAATACTTCCGCACCTTGTACATGCTAACCATTTGAGAAGCTTATAGTTGGCAATACCTCTTGTGTCCATCACGACATCAGCTATTGCTTATAGAGAATCTGCAACACTTCCCCCACCTACTCCCCATGATACTCAATGACCTAATCAAATGCACAATTTTTATTTTGATTTCTGAAAATAAATGAGTCAACAATTAATAAAGAAAACTACTCCCACCGTTCGTAATTAATAGGATGGTTTTGTTTTTAGAGAAAATTACGGAAATTAAGAAAACTAATCATTAAAAGTGGTCCTCATGACACTTGTCAATAAAAGAAGTAAAGTGAAATGGTCCCCATGACACTTGTCAGCAAAAGAAGTAAAGTGAAATGGTCCACATGACACTTGTCATCAAAAGAAGTTAAGAGAAAAGTGGTCCCAGAAAACTAAAGTAACATTTGACTTTCCCAATTAGGAAACCAGCCTATTTTTTGAAACATCTATTTATAGAAACCAGCCTATTATTTAGGAACGGAGGGAGTATATAAGAAGCAGAAACTCTATTAGGTAATTTAGGTTGATATGCTTCATATATACACAACCTTTCTGTAAAATCAGTATCTACAAATGCTAACCTATAAAAGGAAATGAGCAAGAGTTTCTCCCAAAATGATAATGAAGATAAAAATGAACATGACTGATACTCTCTGTGGTCTACCTGCTATTTGATGGAAAATATCACTGAAAATTTGTAGCCATTTCTCCAAACCCTTGCATCGAATTCCAGACAGAGAGATTATTAATTTTACCTTTTTTACCTTGATGCTTCATATTATAAACTTTGTCATCATTGTCCTTGATAGTACTGGAGATTTATCTTTTATCTTCTTGAAGTGATTGATTCTCTAAAGCCTGCTAAAAACACATCGATGTTTTTAGTATCTTCAGCGATTTTTTCTTTGGTACAATTGGTTTCTGCAACACAAAAATCATCCAAATCAATTAATTAAAACCGTGTTAATAACCAAATCAAGAATTTAAAAAAAGAGAGAGAGAGAGAGAGAGAGTCAACAAAGGCTTATCAACGGAAAAGTCAGAAGAAGATGGTAGTGAAGGAGGCGGAACAGAAGATGAAAAAGTTAGGGTTTTATGTAAAAAGAGCTTTGTATCTAGAAACTGATTCGGTACTCATTACCTACCCTTTCTATTTTGCCGTGTAAATCCTTGTTTCCTATTGACTAGGGGCCAGGAGCTCTAGAATCCTAACTTTTGGCCTAACTTTCGTTCTGGAGTCAGTATTTCGGCCTCAAATTATATATACAATACAATTTTCACTCGGTCCAAGGACCACTCCTTTAGCGCTTTAAGTTTGCAGAACTGTAATCAAGAACATGGGACAATGACGCATTTAGCTTCCTTTTTCTCTTCTTTTATCGGTCACTGTGCATAAATCAACCGATTATACAATAAGCTACTACAAATCTGTTAAGACACCTCTAATCCAATCCAAATTTAGTCACAGGCGATTTATGGGACAGTGTGAATAACAGGAATATATCTAGTTTTATTTTACTCGTAAATAAATAAATGCCACGAGGGAAATTCATCCAAATGGTGAATGAATCAAAGTAAGATATGGGTCACATGGGAACTAATTGGATTGGGGATAGCAGCAGCATCATGGGTGACAGAGGTTCCCTAAATATGAGGTTCCATGATCACTTTACTTATCCTTCTAAATATTATTCTATTTCCATTCATATTCCTTCATTCCTTCCATTCTTTAATAATAATAAGCAATCTAAAGAAAAAGAAATGGAAGACTAGTCATGACTTCCCAAATATTAATGAATGATCCCAAAAACCACCACCTAGCACTATACAAATAATCTCCAAATATGGACCAGGTTGTAAGAGAGAATCAATTCCTTAATCATTACTCCAACTAACCCCCTCACTCACTCACTTATTTTTTCCCTTTATTCATCATTGGTTAAATGCTAATAGTAAATTAGTTCCTAATAAAGAAAGATCTGTACAGAGACAATAAGATCAAATCCAGCTGCATCACCAATTAAGTTCAGTGCACACTGTTTGTCATGAACCCTTTGATTTTGACCAGGATGGTGTTGCAATCAAAGTTGGGACACTACCAAACAAGTTGAACAGTCTTTCGGTGCTGTACCAGCCTTCCTTAACCACACAAAGACACTTACAAAAACCAACAAAAGTTGTTATTTTTCTGCAGAGTTCCTGGTTGTTGTTTTTTGAGGAAGGTTTGCAGAGTAGCTGCTAGCAAGAGTACTTCAAAGACAGGGCCTGGAGACAGTGCCTATCCATAACCTACCAATCAGGAAAGAGTTATGCAATTAGCTTTAAAATGCAACCGAGATTTGCAATTAGTTGTGCGCTAATCCTATGTGCAAGGGACAATAGTCTCAGAGCTTGACGACCAGTAGTTAGGATTCTAGTGGGGAAATCTCTGTATTCCACTTTAACTGCCCAGTTAGTAGCCAAAAAGTCCTTAGATGGTGACATGGGCAGTTTCCTTTTTCCTTTTAAAGTCTCAAACACATAGACAAGGCAACTACCCGTTGCAGCCTACTGTTTGGCTGTGTACGTAGAGTGTGGAATTAATCTCTTATGTCATGTCATTTACGCACTTGGTCCTCTTGTTTGACAATAAGTAAACCTAACATGTTCGGCACCTAAGCCCTAGTCACATGAGGTGTTTTAAGGTTGGTATTAATACAATTCAACTAAATTGGAAACGGATGTGCTAGACACACCGGGCATATTCTCCCGCAAAACGCATCGAGAGAGAACCCCTGGGGCCACCAGGAGGAAAATAGGGGGTGCTTTTCACCTAAGTGGGACCTATTGTTTTTGTGTCTCCCGGTGTGATTCACGGGATTTATGCCCCGGAATCTAGAGTTATTGAATTGGAAAACCCATAAAAAATCATTCATAAAATCCCATGTATAATGATAATCTTCCGATTTCCATGGCCAAAAGAAAAAATAAAAAAAAGAAACAAAAAGTCTGTAAAAACATTTTCAGAATGTGGCTTCAAACTGGCTACAAAAATGGATATCTCAATCACAAAATTGGTCAAAAAGACCAAAAGCAAGAATTCCTGGGTGAAATAGATTTCTAAGTTTAGATATTGTTTATATAGCCAAAAATCAGAAATATACTGTTTAAATAACCAATTTGGATATTTCACCCAGGAAAAATATAAATAAAAAAATAGGTTCTACCTAAAATAACCCCCACTATACAAGTTTTTAAACCCAACCAAACACAGCATCTTCTCTTTTTTCTCTCGTCAATTTCTTTTCTTCAGAACGATTTGAACCCAGCCAACCAAACACAGCAGATTTGGGTTTTCATATCTGGGATTGATTTTCAGAGATCAATCATCAATCATGGTGGTTATCGTTTGTTGAATCGAAGTTAAACAGTATTCAACCTTCAGAAATCGTATCAGGAAATCAGTAAGTTTCAACTTTCAATTCCACCAAGCTTTGATTTCGTTTCATTCATCCAATTTTAATCTGATTTTGGTTTATTTGTTGTAACGCCGTTCTGTTTGTGTTGATTTTGGGTTCAATTTTCATATTTTTGTTAATTTTTGGTTTCAGTTGGTGATTATCCAGGGTTTTACTAATAACCAATTTTTGGGTTTAGTTGGTGCTTCTAAACCTGATTATTTGTTTCCGTGCAGTCGATTGATTGTTCATCAAAGTAATTTTAGTTTATACCTGCTGAAAACAAACCAAATTGATTGAAGTTGATTCTGTAATTTTTCATTGTTTTTGGATGTGAACTGAGTTGCTATAATATCATCATGTTTGGTATGAATTTAGTGAATTGAGCTAGTTGTCTAGAGAAAATTAACAAGTTGTGTTGTGGTATGAATTTGATTTGGTTAGTGTAGAAGATATGGATTGACTAGTAGAAGACTGATAGTGTTAGATTTGGATTTAATGT
This sequence comes from Papaver armeniacum, assembly GCA_023531295.1. Taxonomy (NCBI): domain Eukaryota; kingdom Viridiplantae; phylum Streptophyta; class Magnoliopsida; order Ranunculales; family Papaveraceae; genus Papaver; species Papaver armeniacum. Next base: position 8,296 of record JAJJWW010010619.1, on the reverse strand, counting down.
GAAGTCATCAGTTAAGATCATCTGTTGTTTGTATATTCCTTTTGTAGATGGATCGTCATTTTCTCTGTGTGGTTATCCGGGGTACCGATGCATGCCCATACTATGTTAATGTGAAGTCAACAGTTGATGAGTTGAAGTCGCATGTTTGTTCTCATTGGAATATCATTTCACCGGACTCAATTCAGTTTGTATTTGACTATGAGGGGAGAAGCAATGTTGTTGACAGTGATGTGAAGCTCCGGTCTTTCTTATCATTGTGTATTGTTAACGAGTTGTCTTTCTTGGAGCTTCATTTATTTGAACGTGTTCCTCTTCGTGCTCCTGATTTTGTTCGTGAACCTACTATGAGCGAGTTTCGTTTAGCACCAGACCCTAGCAGAGATCAGTTGGTTATTCCTAGTCATATTCCGAGCAGCATTACAATGAGCGAGTTTCGTTTAGCACCAGACCCTAGCAGAGATCAGTTGGTTCATCTTCCGAGCAGCAGTAAAGTTACTCGTACACCTACAATCACGGAGTTGCTTTTAGGTAAAGGCAATAGCTCAGATCAGTCACCTATTCCTTCCTCTCAAGAGATTGTTTCGTCTCAAGATATCCCCATGTCTCAAGAACGTGCATTCGATGGAAAGTTAGCAATTAAAATATCTTGCAAGGTGGCTGAATGGGAGTTTATTATAAAAGGTGTTGGTCAAGATTTTTATGGAGGACGAGATGAAGCTCGTCTTGTTGTTGAGAAATATAACCATTTTTTTGGTCGCAGGATGAGAGTCGTCAAGAGCAATACAGAACGGTATACTGTGGAATGTTATTACAAGGGGAAATTGGAATGCGACTGGATGTTCCATGCAGCTCCGAAGACTTCCAATGTGAAGGTTCATTTATTCCTCAAGGCCTATAACGGGGAACATAAATGCTGTGCAGGTTATAGTGACGGAACAAAGGCTGATCCGGTTACGCGCGAACTTGTCAAGAGCTTGATATTTGACCAGATCGAACAGAATCCCAACAAGAAAGTCAGGGATATTCTTAAAGAATTCAAAAGTGATTATGGGTTAGAATTGAGCTACGATTAGGCGCATGCCGGGAAAGAATTATGTTTGAAGGAATTTTATGGCGAGGACACTAAATCATACACCGACTTGGTTTGGTGGTGTGAAGCCATGAAGAAACACGATCCAGGTAGTAGGGCTGATTTAGTTGTTGAAGGGGGCCAATTTAAGAGTTTGTTCATAGCCTTCGATGGTTGCATCTCTGGTTTCGAATATTGTCGCCCGGTATTGTTCTTGGATGCAACTTTCCTAACTGGAAAATTTAGGGGTTGTCTTATGGCGGCTACCGGGAAGAATGCGAATAATGGTAAGTCTTCTATTTTTAGATTTCAACTTTTGATGTCAGATTATAAATTTGAATGAAATTCAGAAAAATAATTTTGTCAGATTATCACTGGATGAAACCAGTTTCATCCTTAATTTGTGATGTCAGACTAGAGAATGAAACTGGTTTCATTCTGTACAATATCAACGATTTGATCAGTTTAATATGATTTTTTCTTTTTTGTGTTTGTTTTGTTTCTGTAGGAATATTTCCTCTGGCATACGGTATCGTATCAGGTGAAACTATTGAGAATTGGCATTGGTTCTTGGAAAAATTAAAAACTATCTTGGGTCCTCGTGTACTAACTGTTATTTCGGATCGCCATGAGGGTTTGATCCAAGGGATTCGTGATGTTTTTCCAACTTTCCGTCATTGTTGGTGTTACCAGCATTTGAAGAATAATGTCCGCGGTAAGACCAACAAGAAAAAGGGAGAGCATGGTGCTGCGATGGATTTGTTCAAACAATGTTTCTATTCATCAATGCATGAAGGCTTTCATGAAGGTATGCAAAAGTTGAAGGATATGACATGTGATGGTCTTCACAAATTCTTGAGTGACCTTCCGGTGGAATGTTGGTTCAATGCACATTGTCTTGGCTGTCGTTATGGCGACATGTGTTCAAACATTGTAGAGTCGTTCAACTCTTGGATTAAGGAAGCAAAAGTTATGCATATTGCAACACTTGTTAACTGGATTAGACTTAAGATTATGGATCAGATGAGTAAAAGGAAGTTGAAGGGGGCGACGTATAAAGGATTCATTTTTCCCAGGCTAGTGAAAAAAGTAATGGCTTCCATTCGTGTTGGTGTCAGTGGAGAATAACCAAGTCTGGTGACATGGAGTGGGAAGTTTTTGATGGAAAGCACACGCATGCTATTAATATTGCGAAGTTTCATTGCAGTTGTAGGGTTTGGTTTACTGAGCAATTCCTTGTGATCACGCTATTGCGTGTATGCATTCAAATAATATCAATGTTTACGAGTACATTAATCCGTATTTCAGTATTGCTAGCTTCCGTGCTTCGTATGATCGTGCTATCAAGACAATTCCGATTACGACAAGCCTATTGATGTTGCTACTGGAAATCTCGTGAACCCACCAACTATCCTAGGAAAAAAAAATGGTAGGCCGAAGAAGAAGCGGATTCCTAACACTGGTAACGCAAGTTTCAAGAGACCAATTACGTGCGGTAACTGCCATACTCAGGCACATCATAACAAGACGACGTGTCCTCATCCTCCTGCGAAAAAGCAACGTTAAGAACCTGCTTAAGAACATCTCTAGCCTTCATTCTGTGCAGCTTTTTACCATGATATCTTTATTAGTTTATTCTTCTGTGCAGCCTCTTGTTGCACATTTAAGATTCATTTACCTTGAATTATATTTTCGCAACTAGTATTTACCTTGGATTGTTTCTTTTGTTCATAAAAACATATTTTATGGAATTATATTTTCAAGTATAGGTCTTCAGTTTTATAGTATATATCTTATAGTCTTATGTTGATTTAGTTTAATTGTACATTCCCTTTAGTTTTCACTGTAAAATTTGAATGTTTGCGAAGATTCAAATTTAATTGTACAGGATGAAACTGGTTTCATCCTTCACATTCTGACAGAAAAACTATTTTTTTCAACCTGCACACTCTGAAAACAGTTTTTATACAGGCTAGGATGTAACCAGTTTCATCCTAGCCTGGTTACATTCTGACAAAAAATTGCAGTTTTATACAGGCTATGATGTAACCAGTTTCATCCAAGCCTGGTTACATTCTGAGAAAAAATTGCAGTTTTATACAGGCTAGGATGTAACCAGTTTCATCCAAGCCTGGTTACATTCTGAGAAAAAAATATATTTTCAACCTGCAAATTTAATCGTTTCTGGCTAACATATGAAGTATAGGCGAATCACAACTATCATGAAATTGAAGTATAGGCATTTTTCAGTAAAAAAGTTCATATTTTAATTATGACGAATCCACGGATCACAAATGTATGCGAAGACATAGTCCAACAAAAAAAAAAGTACTTCCGTATGAACTACATTAATAATTTTTTTCTAAACAACCTAAACACATCAAACTTTCCAACAGGAATTCTCATCAATTAGGATTTCATATGCGAGATTGATTCGTCTTGTGCCCATCTCCTCTCCAAGAGCATCTTTGCCTCCAAAGGAATAACTGTTTGTCATTGCCCATTCCATGAAGTAGATAACATACATCAACGAATCAGGACTGCAAGACAAATGAATATGTAATGTCACTTTACCGATCTTGAAAAAAAAAATATAATGTCAGTTCAAACTTCGTTTCTGTTTGTATGCTATAATTTCAGTTCAAAGAGTTAACGACCTACCTTTCACCCTGTTGTGGACAATCTGATTTCACGACGACATCAATGTCATCCATACTAGTACTTTCAAGCTGAATGCTAAGGAGCTGACTTACTCTTTGCGCCATTATTTTAGCATCCTCTAAATAGTTTGAAGAACCTAGGAGAGAATTGTAGTGTGTCCAAGTTCTTCCATGGATGTCAAAGTGAAGCAATGTGAAATGTTCTTTCTCGTTCAGCATTGGGATGAACAAGTGTTGCGTTTCGACATCAATATGCTCCAGTTCAGCAATTATCATCTTTGCAGCCATCAGCTCATTCCCCGCAATGACATCAAGCTGAAGACAAATTTGAATCAAAACCAGTTAAACCATATTTTTAAATAATTAGTTTCTGCAAGTATCTAATGAAACCCAGTTGCATCCTATATATAATAGCTAGATGAAACTCAGTTTTATCCTACACTAGTGAGAGAATTATGTTTCAAGCAACAGATGCAAGCCAGGTACATCCTACACTAACTTAAAGTTACATGAAAACAAATTGCAGACCTAAGTTTATTCATTTTAAAATGTAGTATTCAAAATGTTTACCCATGCAAGCGCGCTGAGAAAGATCGACTTGAGGTATCCTTTGGTATCACCGCCAGATTGAAACAATTGTCTCCATTTTTCGATTTTGAACTCCAAAATAGTGTTCACCAATGGATGATTGAAAACAAGTTGATGGATGTGTTCTCCACTAATACATACACCTCCATTGGATTTCCAAACGCAGTCGCTGCATTTAAACAAGTTCATCTAATTTCAGACAAGCACATAGGTTTCATTTTTTAACATGATGAAACCAAATACATCCTATTATAAACTTAGCAGTACTTTTACAGAAATAAGAAAAGTAGAATGTAAAAAAAAAATAACAGCAAAAGAATACGGATATGTACCTTAAGTTTCCAGTTCCAAAGTACTCATTTATTAACTTCTCTTCAGCTAGTCTTACTCCGCAACTCAAGTAATTTTTCCACAGCTTGTTATTCCTTGTTAACTTCTTCAACTTATCGTCCTTCCGCTTCTTCTCTGCACGCTCATCCTCATCTGTTACAAACTTATTCTGTCTAGTCCTTTTATATATGTTCTTCACTCTATTCTCAATCGATCCAAGTTTACTTATAACTGCCAGAGGTTCTGTTGCGACAATTTCTTCTTGGTTGATTTCTGATGGAGGAACTGGTGCTAGAGGTTCTGCTCAAGGAACTGGTGTTACAGGTTCTGCTTCGAGAATATCGTCAGCTTCTGGATTTGCGGCTCCACTGGTTTCACCTTCCTTGCTAGCGTCTTCAGGAACATCACCCTCCACTGTTTTGTTCATCTCTTGAGTGATGTTAAGGTTGAAAAATTTCTTAGGTGGAGTGTAAAAAACAATATCAGTAGGTGAAGCTTGCGGAGTTCCAGGTTGAGGCTTGAGTTGCGCTTTCAAGGCTTCCACTTGACTTTGCAAGTCCGAGATTGTCTTATCCTTTGCTTCAGACTCAACCTCTTTTGCTTCCAACTCTGTATTCCTTGCTCCTAACTCAGCATTCAAGTGACGGATAATGTTGTCCTTCTCAGCTAGTTCATTCTTCAACTTGGAAACATCATCTTCATCTTTGTTTTCTTCTTCATCATCAAACAAGCATAATTGTTTGTCCTCTTCACTCCAGCTACCAACAAAGTCAGCAACCTGCAAACACATGATGTAACTGATTTCATCATATGATAACACATGATGTAACTGGGTTTCATCCACTGATAACACATGATGTAACTTGGTATAAAATGGGTTTCATCCATTAATAACATAAGATGTAACTGGTTTCATCCAGTTATTATAAGGGATAAAATTTTAAAAATGAATCTAAACTTACTCAAGACATGATGTAACTGGTTTCATCCAGTTATAATAATAATAAGATTTTTACCTGATTGCTTGAAAGAGTTTCAAGCTTCCCTCAATTTCGCAAGATACTTTATACAAGTCCCATCTTGCAAACCTTGGCCATGCATCACTGTTGGCTTTCCTAACAATGCCTTCTCCTTTCACTTGCTCAAAAATCCATAACTGCAACAACAAAAGATAGAAGTTAATAATCACCACATGATTCATTTAATGCAAAAATGAAAAATATATTCAAAAGATAGAAGACGATACTCACCAGTAAATAGAAGCTTCAGCCATTTATAGAGTAAGGTGTCTTGTGCACGGCTTTAACGCTTTGCATTATATGCTCATGGATTAAATCCGGCCAAGAGACTCTGTTAATTGTATCGATTGACTGTAGGTAGTTCAAATACTTGTAGTGGACATACATACCTCTGGTGTTTATGATGAATATTGTACTGAACATGAACAACAACAAAAGTATCGTCAAGTCTTCTTCTTTGCCTTCTTCATTCATAGCAGCCTTTATTCCTTCGAGGATGTATTTCTTATGCAATTTGTCCCCAATATTCGCCTCGTTGCTTTTCTTCTCTTTGTCTCCGGTTTTCTTCTTCTTCTACTCTTTGGCTTCACCTTCCTCTTTCTTCTTTTCAGCATCCCTTCTCATTGGCTCCAGAAAGTATTTGGTGTAAAATTCAGAAGTTTTCAAACTAGTTTCTTCCTTTGGTCCATAAAGTTTCTTATCTTCTTCACTCATACGTATTCTCTGCATTTTGAAAACAACAGCAAGATGGTTTGGATCGGTCTTGAAAACTTGATCACCAATCTTGAATGCCAACTCTTTCAGGTCAAAATTTCTTATGATGAACTCTAACGCCCTTGGAGCTTTGCTACATTCGGCCTTGCCCACTTTTCCTTGTTTGATCGCCTCAATAAAGTTCCAGAATTTAGTCTTCCTTAACACAGCCTCTTGTCTTTCAGTAAATACCAGTGATTCCAGCACTTCAACTGTCGGTTTCATGTTTGATCGGAACGTTTTCTTTCCTTCCTTTTTCTCTGGCTTGTCTTCATCCATTTCGGCATCCACATCATCCACATTCTCCGTGTTAGACTCACCACCCACGTCCACATCATGCTTTTTCTTGGATTTTCTTTCAGCAACGGCACTCTTCTTGCTACTGCTTCCTGCAACAATTTGGATGAAACCAGTTAAGTCATATTTTAAATCTGTGGATGCAACTCAATTACATCCCATCTTTAATGCTAGATGAAACCAAGTTTTTGCAGGTATCAGATGAAACCCACTTACATCCATGAATATAACATACAAACTATTTTTTAGGACAATATAATATTCATGGATGTAATCATCAAATGGGTTTAGGACAAGATAATAACATCAATAGTATGTTAAAACACTCGCATATGCTATTGTTTAGGATGTAATTCATGGACAAAGATGAACTCAAACTATTGTAAGCAGTAAGCTCATCAAATCTTTGCACATATACTAAGGTAATCCCGTATCATTTGCGCACTACTACAAAAGCATATGCGAGTGGTTTAACGAAATGAAACCAGAAATTTAAGAGCAAGAGATTGAAGATACTGAAATAAGACACATAGCTACCTGACGAGAAGTTGTCCAGAAATTTAAGAGCAACAATAAAAATAAAAACACCATGACTTCATTGACAAAAAACAAAAACAAAATTATCATTTAAGCAAGATGAAATCAGTTTCAATATGTAATACAGATCTTCATCCACAGATTTATTATAAAATCCTAGTACTCATACTAAATCATCCCAATTAGACATGTACCTTTGGATGAAACCAGTTCCATCCACACCAAAAACTCCCAGATTAACACTGGATGAAACCTGCTAAAACAAATTCAACACTAAAATAAAACCAAATTCACCCAATTTCCCTTCAACCAATTAAACATTGAAAATACTTTAATAACCGGTTGCAAACCAATTTCATCCAACACATACTAATTGAAATGAAAATAAAACAAGCAATTCCATACAGAATGGTACTGAAATGAAAATAAGAAGAACCAATTCAACAAATTAATCATGAAATTCTGTTAATAAGAACAAAACAGAGTTAGGGTTTGTAAACGTACTAGTTTTGGAGACATTCTTGGATCAATTGGAACCGTAACTCTTCCAATACACTGAAATGGTGAAAACCCTAATTCTCAGAAACTGATTTCCGGGTTGATGGTGTTTTACAGACGTTGGATGAAACCCAGTTTTTCCGGTAGTGTTGATGATTGGGAACCGGTTGATGAAACTGATTTTGAAATTTTGAAATTTGTTATGAGACGGTGGAGGAATTTGATGGTGGAGGAGAAGATGAAGATGAAAACTCTCTGGGTTATGAAGAGACGGTGGAGGAGAAGATGAAGATGAACAACACTGTCGACGGTGGTTTTGATGGTTTTGAAAACCTTACTGTGAGAAGATGAAGAACGTTATTGTCAGAGAGGGAGATCGTGGGTGGTTTTGATGGATATCGTGTGAGACGTGACGGTTACAAGGGTAGTAACGTCTCTCCCAATTAAAAATTTGTTTTGGTCATATGACCCAGGCCTAATTCTTACCTGTCCATTTGGCCCAGAAAAAGTTTTTTTTGGCTATATAGCCCATTTTACGTATCTTA